>MJUU01053469.1:0-39024 GCA_002080025.1 Modiolus philippinarum
CAGAGGATGCTGCGGGCCTATTCTTCAGCCGGGACCGCGCACGGCGTACCGCAATAGAAGGGAAGGCTTGGCTCGTCTCTAAACTGATGTAAACAACCATTTCTTTTAAAATGTGTGTACCAAGTGAGAACCATTGCGAGTTTGTTTTGTGCTAACTTTGTCTTTTTCCCCTTTGGATATCAGCTCTTGACGATTCTGTTCGGTGATTTTGAAATTGTCCGCTTTATAAAACATATGACATTGCTGAGTAGTTATACTAAAAGAATATCATATATAACCCGTGGTCGAACTAACAAAGTAGACAGGGATAACATGTTTCTACAGAAACTAAATATACAGTTACTTCGGATTTTAGTCATTTATTTAGCATCAGAAAGCTCTGCCCTGTCCTTAGCCGAGTGGGCCTTCTCTTTAGAACCCTGTGATTATTTGTTCTCTATTTGTTCTCTATCAGCCTTTGTACACTTTTCAATTATTTGGATATTCGATGTGTTGATTTTATCTGCACTGATGAGACATTAGTTGTAGAAAAGGCCATATGCAGTAAATATACAGTAACTTCGGTATTTTATTATGTCTTTAAAATTGGCTATGTGATGTACCCTAGTAAATGTAGATTTCAGTTCTTACATTGCTATCCAATTCACCATTGTAAAGGCAGATATCTTTGGATATTTGTTTTTCCGATGTTGCCATTTTCTTTGAATTATTTTTTTAGACTGACGGCCCGGTTTTCGTTATACAGAATATAACATAAATAAAAGTGCAAGAAATAGAAATTTCAAACACCAGAGAGGATGATTTCTTGTTTCTGACTTTTGATGGAGCATGCTGAGCTTATATCACTACATTGCCTTTAAAATAAAATAAACTACATACAAAAATATCGACCAATTCGTATGTTTAGTCAAGTTATTATGTCCTTTCTCAGCAATGTCATAATATCTCAAATATGCGTCGGAGAAATTTTGCGAAACTTTTTCACGTGTTTTCACTTTAAATGATAAAATAACCTTGTTTTATTTCGTTCATAAGTTATCAGCCGGAAACCCTAAAATTAGCAAAAGTTCAAAATTTCAAGGGGCATAACGCCAGAACCCCTTGGACCTCTGAACCCTAAATCGAACTTGACATGAGTTTTGTGGTAAACAATTTGCATACCAAGTTTGAAGACCTTGTGTTATTTTGTTCACAAGTTATCAATCGGAAACCTTCGGGGACGGACAGACGGACGGACACAACGCAACTTACGATATCACATAATACCTCACCACTAAGTGTGGCGGGGTATGAAAATTAACTACTAAACAATAAAGAGAATACACTTAGGTAATTGAATCTGATATGCAAAACCAAAATCATGTTTCTTTCTCAAAACTAGAGATAAATTCTCAGTGAATTAAGGCAAACACGCGATATAAACAACAGGGCAATACGGTGAATCTGACTTGATGTCACTACGACCTTCACTAATGTTCGCCTTTTCTTTTGCATGTATGTTTTGTTCTGTTTGTTTGTTATTCATCGAGTCATTTTCTTTTACGAAAGCGATGAGACAACAGAAACGTACATTATGTAAATGAACCGCCAAATTACTAGTATATGAAATTTCGCCCTTAATATCAGAACGGCACCAAAATTGTCTTTATGAACGAGGAAGAAATAGTATTGTTTTAATTTTTCGTTTTGGGTAGAAGTCTCATTCAGTATAAAGTCAATAAATCAATCTGTTATCACAAAATAAATCTGTACATAATGATAGACAGAAATATTCAGCGATAGTGTAGCAGTTTGATGTGGGAGAGGATGAAGGATGTGAAATGAAAAATGACATGTAATAATATTTTTATCATATACTTCGACTGTAAAAGAAATTTTCAGCTGAAAGTAAGTGAGAACCGAACCGTCAATCAAAAGAACGAACAATCCATGGACAACGGCAAAATCAGACACACTTACAAACAAGGACACCACTTGAGTACGGGACAAAAAAGAAAAATGAAGACACACATACAGATGAACAACACGGACCCAATAAAAAAACCATGGGCGAGATCAGGTGTACAGGTAGAGTAAGCATCTCCTGCTTCTTATAAGACACCCGCCGTGTTGAAAATGTCAACTCCGGTAGTAAAGTCGAATCCGATAGAGGAAAAGCAAACTTTAGTTGTAGAGGGAAAGATCTGTTGTCATCTAGGAAACAGATATCCCATAGCGATCCACAAGATTGTGATATCGACTGTTAAACTTCTGTAGTGATGCCTTTAAGTTTTTTGTAACGTACCTTTGCTTAAGTAGTCTATTTGTAAGCATCTGAGCTCTATCAAGGAAGTCACTGTAACGATCACAAGCCCTTGAGTAGCGAATGAGTTGTGAAATGTAAACTCCATATGCTGGTGCTTTTGGAATGTCGCTACAAAGAAAAGGGAAGTTGACTATTGGAAAAGTGAAGCCATCGCGTTTGTCATACAGGCTAGTTTGTAATGTATAGCTGTTGTCAATTTCAAGATGAAGGTCAGGGAACGAAGCCGATGTAGAAGTATCTGTAGTATCCTTAATTTCAAGCTCTTTTGGATGAATAAGATGAAGAAAGTCACAAAAGCGGGGGTTGTTTAATGATAAAATATCTATATAACGGAAGCTGAAATTAAAGGACTGGGCCAGTTTTTTGTCTTTATTTTGAAGAAGTCCTTCGATGAATTCAGCCTCATAAGAGTGGAGAAACAGATCGGCTAAACGAGGTGCACAGTTTGTGCCTATTGGAATTCCAATGGTCTGTTGTAAAACAAGTCCTCCAAACTGGACAAATATATTGACGATCAAAAACTCAAAAATTTTTATCACTTCTTCCTCTGTGTATTTTTTCTGTGATTCTGAGTCATATTTCACAAAGTATGCTTGTTTTCTGCCTATGACAATGTACTTATATCTTCGTTCGCCGATCTTACGGGAGAAACATCTATGAATTATATCTTTCAGCCAAGATTTCAGTTGTTCATGAGGAATGGTAGTATAAAGTGTGGAGAAGTCAAATGTTTTAATGCTGTTGCAATGCAATAATGATCTAGATTTCGGGATGCCAAGCAGATCTTCAGAAAGATATGTTAATACTTATAAAATGCGGTATTAGTGTTTTGTTATTATCCTTTATTTTAAATAACGATATCCTGTGCGATGTTTATCGCTTTTACGGAAATACACACACTTGCGTGTGATAAAGCTTCCGAGTTGTGACGGAAACCATGCGATGAAAAAAAAAAAAAGACAATATACCTACATCTCCAGCCTATTGAGTGTATATTTAACAGTTGCTTCGTTGTGTAGAGCATGCAATTTGTACAGTGATTTTTTTTTGTCCCAAAGGCTGCCTAGTCAAGGATTTGTTCATCCTATGTTAATTTCATCCTCCAAGAAATTCTATGGCCCTCACCATTGCATCATTGAAAGATATGACCTGTCGGTGACCCAAATGAAAGCGGACTTTATCAGCTAGATTCATGTCTTCCCGGATTTGATTGTACCAATTTTGACTTACTTAAATTGACTCACTAACAGTCTGACGGGTGCTGCTTACAGACCAGGAGATGCTTACCCTTCCTGACAACCTGTCACTGCTCTTGATTGGAGCTAACACTGTAAATGCTCTATTTTTGTCTTGTTTTGTATATTATACTGTTGCATCCAAGTTTTGTCTTCGTAAGTGATGTTTCAATACCGATTTGTTATTATTGTTTGACTAAAGTGATTGCAAGAGCTTTACAAAATTTTAACTTGGTACTGTTTGATGATTACAGAAGTAACACATACCATAGATTTTGTTTCTGTCTAGGGGTTAGAAAATGACCAATCGGTTACCAACCAAACCTCCAAAAATATATATACCTCACTGACCGTGTGACGAGTGCTGTTTACAAGACATGACGTGCTTACCTTTCCGGAGCACCTGATTTCACACTGTGAGAGCTTTAGTCTTGAATGCTATGTTTTTATTTCATGTAGCATTTTAACGTCATTGTTTTCTGTGCCCTCGTTTTTGCCATGTCTTTGTAATTATCAATACTTTGTTTCTTGGGTATTCTACTGCCGTTGTTTTATAGCCCATTGGCTAAGGTTATAAAAACTACATATACTATTGCATTCATTTTTTTGGTTCATAACTGAACATTTTAGGGCTATGAGTGAAAGTGCGTCAGAAACAAAACCACAAACTTAGATATGCTGTAAAAACAAAGCAATGCAAGAAAACCTGTACTGTTGATTTTCATTTAGAGATCATCACAAGTCTTCTGAATGAGCAGATAAGCAATTACTTTGACCTCTCATGCCAACGACGGTCCTTTGCCAACTCTTTCGTTTGTATAATTATGACAAACAGTGGCGTTCAAAATATTCTATCTAAATACTCTTCACAACTCTATTCAGATAGGAATTATCTCTTGAAATACGATTGACATAGTCCGATAGGAGGTATCTTAAACGATCAATCATAAAAGCAATACAATGGCCGTGATGAAGTCAACGACCTCCCGGTACACAATGCGATCACGTGTCCAGCAAAAATAAGAAGAAATGCAGAGCTTAGATTACTTTGATGTATACTTTTATTGACAACAGGATGTAGATACAGGAATGAATGAAGAATAACAAAAGTTAACTAATTAAATATTGGAGACTTTTAAAATTAAAGGAACATAATTGATTATAAAAAAAACGAAGTTAAATGTTTATAGATACATTTTAGAAGAATCATTATGTATATAAACTGTAAAAGGGAACTGGAAACGGAATAAATGAGAAAAATAAATCGTAAATCCAAGCAATAGCAAAACGCTTTTATTTGTTCTTCGTCTTGAAGTCACCATGAGGCCTTTATTATTATTGCTGATGAATAAATGGTACAAAGAATAATTGGAACATTGTAAGCATCATCGTCGACCAACTAAACATCAACAGACAAACAGAAAATATAACTTCAATTGTCATTATCATACCATACCTGTAGATAGAGAGAAAGAAGTTTACACGGAGTTAACACTCAAACATTTTATATGCAACTACTTGAGAATTCAGATGAATTTCCGGCGAGATAATTTTTCAAAATGCGTAGAGTACGACAGAAATAAAGAGTAACAACTGTTTCGCTAAAGATGGGAACCAATCAATGGTTAGCCGTTAATTGAAATTAAGCCACTATCTTAACTTTTTTCTAAGGTTATTAAAATTATCTTAACTTTTTTCTAAGGTTATTGAGAGCTAAATAATAACATTTAAATATTTTTTTTGCATTGCAGAATCACCTTTATAGACAGATGATAAGTATCGTAAAGAGGCCTTATTGATAGAGGACAATGCATAAAGGTCTATAACTCTTGTTTGGTAAATTAATAATTTTGAAAAGTCCTTCAATGAATAAAATAAAAGGAACAACAGGAAACATCAACAATGGCTGACTATTACAATTATATGCCATAATCTGTCATGGAACTACACAGGAAAAGCACAAATAAGACTAAAGACAAACGTAAACAACGATAGGAACTCAGGACAGCCGGACTTGGTATCAGCTTTAGCAAAGGCAGCGGTAGGGTTAAACCGTTTTATGGATACGCAAACCTCCCCTTTATCTGTCCCGTTTCCCTAAAGTATGATAAACATAACATACGAATAAATCCCAATACAGGTAGACTACTAACTCCGTTACCACAATATAGAAAGGAGAGAAAATGACAATACGTTATTTTGAAAGATTGGTCAAGGGGTGCTCGCCGCTAATCTGCCGGCGAGCGCAAGGATCCTAGTCTGCTGGTAAAACAATGTCGCACTACAGAAGAAAAATCAAAATTCAAAACTTCCTGAAGGATTAGGTCAAGAATGATCATCTATTTCAGTAGACATCGGCAGTATAAGTGACAGGGCAGTATGAATATACAATTTTCAGGTCACTGGATCTCAAAGCTAATTTGACGGATGCAAGCAGTGTATTTTGTCAATATCCCCTATTACGCTAACAATGTAAGTAATGTCCCATTTTTTCTGGATTTTCAATCAAACTCTTCAAAACAAACTTGATAAATAAACAAAAGAATCACGAATTGCTTTTAATATAGAAACCTTTATATGATTTAGTTCCTTTCCTAACATCACTGAAAGATAATTCACCATATTGTGAAACAAGACCCAATAATACTACTATTCCAAACGCGGAGAAGCCACGAAAGTCCATTGAATCTTTAGAATAATTTCTTTAGTTTATTCGTGATCTGTAAAATGCTGAACCAAACGGGTATATTTAAGTATGATTGGATGGTCTTAGATCCAAACTTCTCCAAACAAGTTTTCAAACAGTAGTCCGTCAGTTAATAATGCTTTATCTGTATCAGTTTTTGAATTCAACTGAATGTACAAGTCTAAGTATTTCTAATTTATTCTTTCATTTTAAAGTATTCATTTTAATGTGTGTGTTATTTGATTCGTCAATGTATTTTATGCTATGATAATTGTTCATATATAAAATGCTCATCAAATGATAAATCACGTGGCATCAGGTCCTGTTAGACGTCGCAACGTCAAGTTTGCGTATCACGCCTTTTACACTTTTGAGAACGGTAGTTGAAAACGGGAAATAGGCTTCAGAAATTTATGGTTGACATAGCAACATAGGTTTGAAGTCAGCCGGGTCGAATGTAAACAGAAAATATTTTACCTTCATTTTATATACCCGAATGAACTCGAAATAAAAGAGACTATTTATACACTATCATCAGCATCATACCTGGACCTATACCTCTACATTTACAACTCTGGACGTCTGAAAACAAAACTTTGTGACAAGCGTGATGATTTCGACTTTCCAATAGTGAACTTCCCTTTTTTGAGCAGTAATATTCCCACATCCCCGGCATATGGCGTGTACATTTCACAACTCATTCGCTATTGCCGTGCCTGTAGTTTGTACAGCGATTTTGTCAATAGAGCAAAATTACTGTCACAAAAAATTATACATCGAGGGTATGTTCAGTCACCGTTGCAATTGTCACTACTGAAGTTTTACGGTCGTCACCATGATTTAACAGACCGTTACAGTGTTTCTATTTCACAAATGAGAATAGATATCTTTGGGTAGATCCCGAGTGATTACCGGATTGACTAACACAGACTGTGACAAAACCGGACTTTCAAATGGCAGTGTGACGGGTGCCAAGCGTGGAGCAGATCATGCTTAACCTTCCGAAGCACCTGATGATACCTCAGTTTTTGTAGGGGTTCACACTGCAAGTGCTTTAGTTATGTCGCGTTCTTGTTCATTTATGTTCGAGTTGGATATGACTTGCCGTAATTTTGGAGTTATGATTTTAGAATTCCTCCTTTATTGCTTCGGTATTCGTTTGCCGATATATTACGTCTACAAATAGAAATTCCAGATAACCTTGACCGTGACCGGAGATGGTTCAGAAATTGTAGGAGGCATTTTTGGCGTTATATTAATTTGTACGTGCAAAAAACATGTTATTATATAGATAGCGGTGAAATATAGAGTATCACCACTTAAATAAATCTCAAATTGTCACCGGTGAAAATAAAGGATTTCTAGTCGCCAGAAGAAGTGACGTCACAATATCTCGTCAACGTCGTTGTCAAGTACACAACAGGCGCATTGAAATGAAAAAAGTAGCACCCAATATTTAACGTCGCGACCATAAACAGACAATATTTAACGTCGTAACCATAAATAAAGCGAAATATCTAAAGCTAACATATCTGAACAATATCTGATGGCACAACCTCGTTTCAGCCAATAACCTATGGCAGCCAATACCTTGCCTCGCACAAACCTATCCATCAATATCTTTTGTAGTGACCATGTATAGGCCTATGTCTGACGTCCATTAGGGGATGTCATGTGCCAGTAGGGTCCACTTGTTATCAGCTATTCAAATATATTTTACATGGCACTGCATTTCCTTACATTTGTAGTTTATTTCATTTTAAACATTTACCTGTTCATAATATAATACTGGGGTGAAGATATAGTATATTGAAATGAAAGATTTTGATTCTAAACCGATAATATGATAATATTACGGGTTTTTTTCTGTATTGGCTTTGTTATTGGTAATACAGGCGTCCGAGGACCAATAACAAGGCCAATACAGAAATAAACACGTAATGATATCTTTATTGATTAACTTACATTCCTATGTGCTTGTTTGTATATGTACATGTAGATAAAAATAGAAGAAATACTCTATGTTGGGTAGTAAACATTCAACACATGGTGATACATGCTACAATAAAGCTTGATGAAATGTCAAGAGTGACAAGGTTATGTCACAAGTGTCTTTTTACAGTAAAGCTAGTGTATGAGATTAAAATGTTAATGAGATCTTGATGACAGTAAAGAGTAAGTAGAAGCAAATTTACTGTGACGGTGAAAAATATTTTATATAGAGAATATTGCCATAAAAAATCAAAAGAGAATGTGGCAGTTATAGTGGTAGCTCATAGTAGCTCGTAGTAACGGTGACATCACAGTTAAAAATGTTCGAAATGAACGTAAATTCCACGAAGAAGTGGAACCCACGGAGAAGTTAGAAAGGAGTATACCTCCTCAAACATACAAATGTACATGACATTGACTATTCAAGTATTCAACCTAAGCACATTCACCCCCCCCCCCCCCCCCCCCCCNCACACAAGTTCTTTATCCGTTACTGTTTTACAAAAATTAATTGCATCATTACAATATGGTATCAATTAATACCTTACCTTGCACTGCCTGATCTACACCATCATGTCATTCATAATTCTACAATTTCCAGGTTGTAAATCGGCTGTTGGCATCCGACAAATGTCCAGAGTTGAACATGTTAAATTTTAGATCAACCCATGAACATTTCCCAGACGTTTAGCCTTTATTTAACTCCGGTATTTAACATTAAAATAGAGGTACACATGTACTGAAATGTGTTCGGTTCTTTTGTCGCATGGTCGTACAGACAACAAAGTCAAAGATTTCAACACAGTAGTCGGAAATTTTATCAACATTTCATTTCAGGTGATTGACGATCTCACCTTTTTAAGAAAACAACTGTTGATGTTAAAACTGCCATATTTCTCACTCAGACAATCCCAAAACATTCCTTTCGACAGCTCCATCATCAGACGACCAGTTATCGATTTTCTCGCATTTTTACATCACCTTAAATGGAAACCTATGAGACGTTGCTATATTGGCCCTGATCCGAACAGGGCCAATACAAGGAAAATCGATATTGGCTGACTTTTTCCGTATTGGCCGTGTCAGTGCTATGATATTGTAAGGACAGATTCTTAATTATTTAAGTCAATAACACACTAGTTAATCAATAAAATAGTATTACAGCCCTTACAGAATGAAATCAGTTACACTGCTAACAATAATATTTAGTTCTTCAACATTCCACTGTCTTTTGCACTTAATTGCCTATAATGGCGTGTATTAAATGGTGGTGTTTTCAGTAAACATAAAAAGTATGTGTACTAAACTTGGAATTTTTTTAAGTATAATCTAAAAGAAGAAACACGATTAGTTTCAAAACATATGAGTATGAAATCGTATCGCAGTCCAACAAATGCCGACATGTCATCTTTAACTCGGATATTAAATGTTATTTCTGTTGCATTCTATTTCCATAAGTCTCTCCAATTTATTGTTTCTGAATGCTTTATCAAAACAATCGGAGATGAAACAAAAACGTTTCAGTACCATAGGCCAATGGATATCTTTCATCAATTGAAAAGATCCAAACTGCTAACTCATTTCTTCTTGTGGTAAAAAGGTTATGTTACAAAGCTATAAATACATCCTTATAAAAGATAGATTAATGGTCACATTACTTTTGTATGCAGGGCAGGACAAGCTTTGCCTTCGGGAGCACCTGTTGTCATATGTTTTTTTAGAGTTCACACTGTTAGTGCTTTAGTTTTGAGTGTTGTTTTTTTTGGTAATTCTTAATTTTTGCAATTGGTACATTACATAATTATGAACAAAATAGGAGTGTTGTTTTTGTTGTGTTCGTGTGTTTTGTGGGTGTGTTGTGTCGTTAGTCTTCTGTCGTCTGGTGTTCTCGTTTTTGCCTGGTGTCTGGACTATGATCTATGTTATGTTATGCTTTGTTTCTTCAGTTTTCTAATGCCGTTTTTTTAATTTAATCTTTATACACAGGCTCAAAAAGATATGTACTGCCTGTCCTGCTTTCTTCAATATTTCCAATTTGATGAGTAACGTTTAATTCCAAACAATGGAATGACCCTTAATTGTTCATTTACACTTTTTTCGATATTTTTTTCTCATTGTTGGACTGGTTCAAAAGAATCTACTTGATCACTTTACTTATGAAAATATAACAAGACATAAAAACACAAAAAAATCTAATTCTATCAAAAAATTGTTGAGACTTACACAGGTATTTAAGTAGATAAATTTGTTCTCTATCAGCATTCATATACATATTGTTTTGCTGACAACGCATGCCTTATTTGCGGTGCTTGAGGCAGTCGCCGGAGCAACCATTTTCCGAAGAAATTCAGAAAATTATAACAACTGGGACTCACTTTATCAATAAATGATAGTTCGGTGCGCGAAATTGGTGGCCAAGTGTTGTGCGCGAAATTGGTTACCAAATCCAATATATTTAATCATGCACTTTCGAATGAAAGGTAGGGTTTGATGTCGTCTGTCTTTTCCAGCGTTCTTTTTTTTTCTTTTCACTAAAACTCCTCCGATAATTTTGGATTTAGGAACTAAATACACAATAAGGGTTAGGAGTTTTCTATTGGTCACGATAAAATAAAGTCCTAAATATGTCAAATTTTCTTTTATGACTCAAACTCCTTCTACATTTTTGTGTATTGATTGATTAGTTAGATTTCTCGTCTAGTGATCAATAATTTAGCTATATCAGGGAGAGAACGACTTTCTCAATAAAAAAAATATACTTAAACAAGATGTGTGTATGTGTGAAACACTATAAATGCCCCAGATTCTACAGTAAAATATATAAAAATGCCAAATTTTACCCCTTTTTGACCTCTGTGACTTCACCTTTGACCTAATGTTTTTGCATATTTATGTTCCTCTTGACAAGACCTATATACTTGCCAAGTACTAAAAGTCTATCTTACATAGTTCAAAAGCTGTTTATTGCCATAAAAAACACCCAATTTTACCCCTCTATTCTGAAACAGATGGGCCTCGTGTTTATTGAAATGGTTTTAATTGTTAAATGTATCTGTTTAAACATGCTATAAGAAACCTACAGAAAAATACTGCATCAAGATCCTACAAAATAAACTGCTGCGCCAAGAGCGCATGATACGCCCGTCCACTGTCAAGTCAAACTTTATGGCATTGTTGGACCACAACAAACTTTTTATTGAAAAAAAAATCAAACAGAACATGTGCCTTACCAAGATGTAACAATTAACAAATATCAAATTAAATTTCTCAAAGTCCAAGGGCCATAACTCTGTACGAAATCAACCAACCCGTACCAAATTCCACCTTGATCTGTATCTCACCTAGATATACTCACATACCAAATATGAAATTAATATGTAAAGCGGTTAAAGTAAAAACTCCAAAAACGTATATTTTCGAAAATTTCACTAAGTCAAAGGGCCATAACTCTGTACAAAATCAACCAACCAGAACCAAGTTCATACTTGATCTGTAATTCACCTAGATATACTCATATACCAAATATGAAATCAATGTGTCAAGCGGTCACAGAAAAAACTCCGGAAACCTATAATTTTCAAAATTTCACTAAGTCAAAGGGCCATAACTCTCTACAAAATTAACTGACCAGTACCAAATTCAAGCTTGATCTATTTCTCACCTAGATATACTCACATACCAAATATGAAATCAATATGTCAAGCAGTTACAGAAAAAAAAACTCCAGAAACCAATATTTTTCAAAATTTCACTAAGTCCAAGGACCATAACTCTGTACAAAATCAACGGACCGAAACCAAATTCGAACTTGATCTATATCTCACATAGATATAGTCATATACCAAATATGAAATCAATATGTCAAGCCGTTACAGAAAAAACTCCGGAAACCTATATTTCTCAAAATTTCACTAAGTTATAGTCATATACCAAATATGAAATCAATATGTCAAGCAGTTACAGAAAAAAAACTCCGGAAACCTATATTTCTCAAAATTTCACTAAGTCCAAGGGCCATAACTCTGTACAAAATCAACGGACTGGAACCAAATTCGAACTTGATCTGTATCTCACCTAGATATACTCGTATATCAAATATGAAATCAATATGTCAAGCGGTTACAGAAAAAATCTCCGGAAACTAAAAAGTTAACGGACGGACGGGCAGAAGGACAGACGGACGGACAGAGGGTATTCCATAATACGTCCATCTTTCGAAGGGCGTATAAAAATTAAAAATTCATATTTTCCGTTTGTCCTCCTTTGAGCCTCTTGTTTCTCAAAAACGGTTAACGCGACCTCAAACCTGTTGACATACTACAGTTGCACAATTTAATTAGCAACAACATAAAACAAATCCCGTCTCAATAGGATAAATAATAAGGATTTTACAGTCAAATATGTGAAACCCCTTTTTAACCTCTGTGACCTTGACCTTTGACTTACCTATTTTTTTTCTCTTTTTTGCATATTTATGTTCCTCTTGACTAGACCTATACACTTGCCAAGTATATATGAAAAGCCTACTTCACAGAGTTCAAAAGTTTTAGCCAAGGTTAAAGTTTCGGACGCAAAGACAAACAGACAGACAGACAGAGGAAAAACAATATGCCCCCGATCCTCGACCTTTAGGCATAAAAATAAAAGAAGAAAAATAAATTTGGAAGGGACAACCAGGGCAACGAATTTTCATTGCTACTGGAAATGGGGTGAAATGGGTAGGGGCAGGACATTAAGCTTTTTATACGACCCACAGTGAATCTGCTCTCCCTTGAAAAATGTAGAAAGGGTCTTTATTATATCCCACTCAACGAAGTCCTGTTCTTGTCACTGCAACTCCTCTGTAACCGCTTGACGGATTGCTTTCATCTTTAGTAGGATTGTTGGTCATGATGTGTAGATGTGCATACTCTACCACCATATTCATTGGATAATTTTTGTGGGAGTTATGGGACTAAGACTATTTTTATGTTAAAATACCAAAGTGTCCGGCATGTCCTCATAGCATCCAAGATGGCAGTCAGCGGGAAATATTGCTTAAACTTGGACCCATGGGAAATCATTCTCTGAAAACACTAGGCTAATTGGAACCAAAGTGAGGCACAATGATGCTTATATGGTCTTCTTCAAGAAGGTGACAGTCGGTCTACGCCCCATCAAAAATAGCTGCCAATGGGGAACATAGTTTAATTTTGGATCATATAACATCAATGTCTATCAACAAACTTGAAACTGAGACCCTAAAACGTTTGGATTATTTTTACTTATTGTGTCAGCCATGGCCCAGGTGAGTGATACAGGCTCTTGGGAGCCTCCTTTTATGTATAATATTGCCTAAAGGATACTTTTGGAGTTCAATTATGCATGCATTTTCGGATATGTGGGGGGCATGGGGTATGTGAGCTTGCTCACCAAGGTTCTTTACTTCTGCATGGAGCGTGGCCTTTCTCCAAACAGTTTGGCCACAATGTTCTGCGATCAGGCTTTACGTTTTATGACCTAGACGGGGTATTCCAATATCTAGCACTTGGAGAGGCGCCCAAACTCTCTGTAGCCGGAGCCCCTGAAATCCGATTTAGGCGCGAGGAATTTAATATTGTAGAAATGTTGTATATAGATGCGCAATAAGCTTTCGGAATTTTGATTCCTGTTCCATCTTTGGCAAGTTTCTTGGAAATATCAACGACTAACATGATTTGATAACAGACATAATTCTTAAATTCTAGGAATTAAAAATATTGCTCCAGTTAATAGAATTCCAAAAAATAGTTTTTTCTTCACTACGCCAATGAAAACAATCTTTGGCAAGTTTCTTGAAAATGTCAACGAC
Organism: Modiolus philippinarum; assembly: GCA_002080025.1. Taxonomy (NCBI): domain Eukaryota; kingdom Metazoa; phylum Mollusca; class Bivalvia; order Mytilida; family Modiolidae; genus Modiolus; species Modiolus philippinarum. Next base: position 14,049 of record MJUU01053469.1, read on the forward strand.
TAACATGTTTTGATAACATCTTGCCTACAATGTACTGGATTCCAAAGCTTCACAAAAACCCCAACAAGCATCGTTTTATTTCGGCATCGAGTAATTGTTCTACTACTAACTTGTCCATCCATTTAACCAGTGCATTTTCTTGTACAAAAGAGTTAATTATAAAATATTGTGAAAAAACATTATTAAAACTCTGGTGTCAATTACTTTTGCAGTGTAAAAACTTTATTGAAGTTTTAGATAAATTGCAATCAATACAAAAACCAGTTTCATCTATCGACAGTTATGATTTTTCTACACTTTATACAACGATTCCACATAATCTGATTAAATCTAAATTGGGACAATTGATTAAATGGTCTTTTAAATTTACGGACTGCAGTTTATTTGTTGTAACAAAAAGCAAGGATTTTTTTCTAATATTACTTACAACAATCATTCCTCCTGGACGTGTGATGATACGATTAAAGCACTTAATCTTTTGCTTGACAACATTTTTGTTCGTTTTGGCAACATTGTTTATCAACAGGTCATTGGAATTATCATGGGTACAAATTGTGCACCTCTCATTGCAGATCTTTTTCTTTTCTGACGTCATGAAAAAAATTACAAAATGGGACCATACAAAACAATGATCAACTGATTTCTATTTTCAATGATAACAGCAGGTATATTGACGATATCCTTACTATTGACAATCCCCAGTTTTTAGATTATGACGACATCATTTACCCACAACAACTGAAACTTAATAAAGCTAATAATGATTCTAACAATTGCCCTTTTCTGGATCTAACTATCATCGCTGACTCTGGTAAAATAAAAACTAAAATTTTCGATAAAAGGGATGATTTTGATTTCAGTATTACTAATTTCCATTTTCTTGACGGCGACGTTCCTCTGGCCCCACCCTACGGAGTTTATATTTCTCAACTGGTACGATTCGCACGCGTTTGTTCTACTCTTGAAGACTTCAATGAACGTAACCTTACTATCACTTCAAAACTTTTGCAGCAAGGTTATAGATTTCATAAATTGTTAAATACATTTAAAAAGTTTTATCGAAGATATGAACATTTGATATCTAAATATAATGTCACTCGCAAACAGCTTATTACCAAGGGTATTTTCCGTCCTCGATTTTTCGGAAATGTTGTTAAAAAATGCCAGAAACTGATTAAAAATCCAGAAAAACTGGGACGTAACTTACATTCGTTACGCAATAGGGGATATCGACAGGATATTCTGCACGTGTCCGTTAAATTAGCTTTGGGATCCAGTGACCTGAGGATTTTACACACATACTGGCCTCTCACTGATACTGCCGATGTCTACTGAAATAAATGATGATTCTTTACCAAACCCATTGGGAGTTTTGAATTTGATTTTTCTTCCGTAGTGCGACAGTGTTTTACCAGCAGACCAGGCTCCTTGAGCTAGCCGGCAGTTTAGCGGCGAGCACTCCTTGACCCATCTTTAAAAATTACGTTTTGTTCCCCATTTTTCTTTTCTAGATTGTGGTCATGGAGTTAGTAGTCTACCTGCATTGGGTTTTATTCGTAGAGAAAGGGGAGGTTTGGGTACCCATAAAGCGGTTTAACCCTACCGCTGGCTTTTGCTAGTGCCGGTACCAAGTCCGGCTGTCCCGAGTTCCTATCGTTGTTTACGTTTGTCTTTTGTATTTTTATTGTGGGTTTTTTCTTCTGCAGTTCCTATTTACTTTGTGGCATGTGGCTATGTTTTTCGTCCATTGTAGGTGTTTCCTGTTGTCTTTTTTATTCTATTTTTGATACCAGACATAATTCTTAAATTTTAGGAATTAAAAATATTGCTCCAATTAGTAGAATTCAAAAAAAAGTTTTTTTCTTTAATACACCAATGAAAACAATATCTGAACTGTAAAAATGTGTCAATGTTGTATGATAAACCATGAAAAGATGTGGAGAAAATGCACATGAGGCAAAGTCTCTACAAATACATGGTAGCAAAATACAAAAATAATAAACAGTGAATTTTGTTATGCTGTAAAAGAGTTTCAAGGAGTGACCTCTCATCAACAACATTAGAATAAAATAAATTAGAAAGTCATAAACTATCCAGAAAGTAGTATTAGCCAAATCATGGAAATACGTGGTCAAATCCAATACTACAGGCATCCATCGGGTGCAATGAACAAAATGAAGCCTGTGTTTAAGGGTTTAAAATTTGGTAAAAACAGGTAACTACTATATAAAGGAAGATAAAATTTTCATGTAAGACGAATTTGCCTACTGGGCTGGTAAGTACCTTTTCACCGGTGTAATCGGAATTCATTACATATCTTATACTTTTCCTGACAAGTAGAAAGATCTTTTTCCTTTTTCGAAGCGAAAGGCAACAAAAATGTATGACATTTTCAACAATTGGAATCTAATATGTTTTGGGCATGACTTTTTACGCCTTACATTTTTACAAAGCATTTCCAAGAGATTGTGGTTGTTTCTAGTCATTATATTATCTACTTTGTAGATGCATTAATGTACCATCAACACAAACTACACATAAGGGTTAACAGACATGGTTTTAGCAACAACTGCAGTAAAAGTGAAAAAGGTTTTTATCGACATACTACATGTACCGTTTGATCTGCTGATTTACAGAATTGGACAATTAAACTGGGAATTTTGTAAAATTATGTGAAGAGTAAAATTGTAATTTTACTCTTCATGTAAACTGGGCAGTTTCCAATATGCGTTATGAAAATCATGGTTTATGATCAGACAGTGATAAATGATAACAAATGATACAGTTGTCTTATCATTAAGAAAGTAGTTTATAATTTAATTCGAATATATGTGCACTAATATTGTGTTTCTAAACTGATAACATTTATGAGGAGATGAGGATCAATTCCGCGTCTTAACGCTTCTGTGCAGACGTCATACCGAGAAAAGTTTTATTGACTTTCAATACACGTGTTGGAGGTAATAAACTTCACAGGGTATATTAGAAAATTCATAACTGTGCCTTCGCAGACGTGTTTTCTCCCGAGGTTTTCTCGTATCTATTAAGACAAATTTCTGGGTCAGATTTGCCAAAAATGAGGAGTGATTTCGAAAGTAAAATTGCAGATTCTCAAATTGCTATGAAAACAAATATACAATATGCTTTACAGAAATGTAGTTTTTCTTTTCTACATGTTGTGTGCAATGGTTCCTGGCCAGGCTTCCCATATCATCTAATTTGCTTTGAAGAAACATCCTATCCAACACCTTGGTTCGAGCTCGATCTACTCTGGAAACAGAATAAACAACAAGGATGTGTTAAAAGTTATAAATGGTGAATGCTGCCATGGCATTACAGAAAATCTGTTAATTAAAAATAATGGTGCAAAGGAAGAAACTTGAAGGAAATGTTTATTAAAAATGATGTTGCAAAGGAAGAAACTCAAGAAAATGTTAATTAAAAATGATGTTGCAAAGGAAGAAACTCAAGAAAATGTTAATTAAAAATGATGGTGCAAAGGAAGAAACTTGAAGAAAACTTGTTTTGCATATGTTCAAAACAAGTCAATGTTTGGGTTTTAAAATGCCATTTAACTGAAAAATGTAATGAATTATTGATGTTTTAGGCATTATCAAGGATGTCGATATTTTCCATAGTTTATTCTAGTTATGACATGAAAAAATAATATATGACAATTCAGTGAACTTGAAAACGAATGAAATTTAATATTCAAACTTTCTTGACAAATACTGTAGCATTACCTGAAAATCTTATCTTTGACGTTTCAGAGACTTTTGTGCCAGTTTGGAGACAGCAAAGTATAGAATGGTGAATAAAAGGATATGGAGTAAATGCACATGAGACAAAGTCTCTACAAATACATGGTAAAAAAACAAGCAAAGGAACAACGCTTTTATTGTTGTTCTTCATCTTGAAGTCACCATGAGGCCTTCAACAATTAACTTTGCTCATACCTCATAGTAAGTTCAAGACGGCCCTTAGCACCGGTTTAAGCGGAATTAAAGTAATAAAATTTAAAGCAAATAATCGCCATTGAATAATTTTCGCAAGTTAAATTATATATCTTTTTCCCTTTGCATAACACAATGTGTTGATTGTACGAAGATACATTTCGCAAATGACATGCAAAATGATCATAATATCTTGACGTCAAGATGTTCCAAAGAAGTACAAACGATGACAAAGCATGCCTACAAACTACGAAAAAATGTTATATGCCTCCATAAGTAGTTTATTAATAAGATATTAAGAATCTTTTACTTCACTGCTGATCTTATTTTTAGGTTAACCTGGTTAAATAACATATATGTCCAGTCTACAATGAAATATCTTCTGGTTACCTAATCGGTACTTTCATTGAAGAAAGGCATGTATTCACGGTTAGAAAAAACAATATAACCCCATTTAAATTTGCCCCAAAACACTAGTATTCTAATTTAAAAAAAAAACAAGCTAAAGGCATTTAAACTTCTTAAACAGACAAAAGACCAAAACCTTGCAATTTCTTTAAGACAGAACGCTAAATCTTAAATCAAACAGATTGTTATAAGAATCACAAACATAAAATTATTTACTTACCCAGAGTTCAACCCTGAATATCTGAAATATACACTTTTTTACAATCTGCAATGTTGAGCTTTCATTTGAAGATGCAGATTTTCTAAAGTTTATATGAAAAACTGTTGGAGGCGATATCCTGCTCTGGACAAATTGAGTACCCTGACAAAGGAATGACTAAGTTCAACAACTGATAATTTTGGCATAAATTATCAAATACTGAAGTAGCCACAACGAAATTTACCGCGACTTTTCTCCAAATATCTTTTAAGTAAATGTTAAAGGATGACATGGCATACACCAATGGAAAGCTAATTTTTTGCCGCTGCAGTCCATGCATTATAATAATTTTACGACAAAGGGTTAAAAAGTTTTCCGTTGGCCTTCTATGTTATTTTAACAGAAAATCTGAGTCGAAAACAGAGGGAGCATACATAGTTAAGTGAACACCTGTATTTATTGTTATAATGCCCCGGGGTCTATAGATTAACCAAGACACGTGGGTCGGGAGTTAATCTCGGTTGCGAAGAAAAAAATAAATTATGTAATTACTTGACTAAGTGTCAACTAAAAGTTTTTTCCTGTAACCCGGCCTGTAAACAAATTTATTTTAATAAAAGGAAATGGTAATTGGATATTGGTTCTGCAAATTTTATTCTCAAATTTACCTAAACATATTTATGTAAATTAGTAAACAAATCAAAATTGTGTTTGTTCATTGCCTATCCGAATAAACAACAAACAAGCACCCTATATGCAAATAACTAATCCATCGGCAATGCAATTGGTGTCTTTTCATTGGTTTGTTTGTTTGCGTAGATCATTCACCCGTTACTCCCACATCGAATTTCTTTAAAATTTGAGTGAAATTATTATTAAGATCTATGGAAAATATTTTTATTTGAACATTGAATATTACGGTTAATATACCAAGAGAAGTGGCAAAAAAATAGAAAATGATACATATATGTTTTATTAGGGTCTTATTTAAAACAAAATACCTACAGTGATTTAAGCTGCGGCAATTTCGTTGTGCGTACTTAAATATAAAATCAAAGTAACATTAACAAGGTAGGGATATGGAGTAAATGCAAATGAGACAATGTCTCTAAAAATACATGGTAATAACAAGCAATTGAACAAGGCACACCTTTGATATATGTACAAATGATCTGCAAACTATATAAACCTGCTTTCAAAAAACTGTAAGAGATTTACTCCGGAAAAATGGGCTACCCTATGGGCAGATATCTGACGTAAACATGACTAAGTTCAACAACTGGTAATTTTGGCTTAAATGAACAGAAATCAAAATAACAAACACACCTGTGATATATGTAAAAATGATTTGCAAAATATAAACCTCTTAACCGAAAAACTGTAAGAAATTTTCTCCGGACAAAAGGGGTACCCTAAAGGCAGATATTTGACGTAAACATGACTAAGTTCAACAACTGTTAATTTCGGCATAAATTCTTAGAAATCAAAATCACATGCACACCTTTGATATATGTACAAATGATCTGCAAAATATAAATCTTCTACTCAAAAACTGTAGGAGAATTGCTCCGGACAAAAGGGGTACCCTATAGGAACATATTTGACGTAAAAATGACGAAGTGCTACAACTGGTAATTTTGGCATAAATTATCAGAAATCAAAATCAAAGTGACATGCTTACCTATGATAAATGTACAAATGATCTGCACCTTCTACCCTAATTACTGTAGGAGATTTGGTGTCTTCCTCGAATGCCAACATTTTATATTTTACATATTCCTTGAATGCCAACATAGATGTTTATACAATATATGGTGTTTTTATAAGAATTAAGACAGTAATTGAAACTTTAATTAACAGGTAAAAATAGGTGAAAATTCACTGAAACTTACAAGATTTTTTAGGATTATTCAGTGACTTGAAAAATGTCAAATAAATGAAATATTTTCTTTAAATTGTGAAAATGAAAAAAAAAAACATACATGAATAAGTTATTATTTTCAAGCTTTCAATATATATATATATATATATAAATATATAAATTCAATATAATTCAACAAAATACTGGGTTTTTTTTGTATTTAAACTGAGATTAATCTATGAGAGATTAATCCATGAGAACTAGACAATGTGGGCAGACAGGGTCAAATTTCGACATAACAAATTCCCATATCTTAGTCAGTCTGATTCAGCCCCTATAACATCGTACATTAAACAGCTGACTGAGTCAAACATTATGGAACTGGACGTTGTTGGAATGTAGGGGCGGAATGGGACATTGCATTCTAAGACTGAACAGAGTCCCGCTACTAAGTTAAATTTATTAAGGCTGTATATATTGCTAATCTGTACACATAAGCACAGGTTCTTTTTGATTATTTAAAGAATTAACATCCAACTAAGCTCACTAATTTAGGCTTCTTGCATGGAGGCATTCCCAGATGACAGTCTATGTTCAATATTTTTGGTCAATGTTATCCACAGTGATACCAGTGGATTCCAAAACGGATATCATAACTAAATTAACCAAGTTATTTAAGACCCATTGTTTGCACAATTACCCATGATACCTCTTCCAAATCTAGGATATACGAGTGATGATATGTTTGCATGCAAACACAAGTCACCCAAACCAGATTCCATACCCAATTGCTTTTTGAAAAAATGCTGTGTTGTTTATTTATCACCAATGATTGTAATAATGTGTTCTGAAATATTTGTTTCTATTCCTTATGTAAGAACTAGTGTCATAAACTCATTATCTTTTCGTCTATCAGTGTTAGTAGTACTTTGATTAACAAGTTAACACTTCATAAGTATATGTACTGTATTGCACCAGAAAGGAAGTTGCGTCATAATGGTTTCATTATTGATTCATTGAGGAAACCAACATTCAAAGCTTAATATGTACATTTATTGATACTTTAATGTGAAATAAAGCTTAAGGGATGTGACCTTGACCTTTGACCTTGACCTCATTTTGAAGTTCCAGACTTCCTGAATATTTTGTACGTTGAATGTCTTTTAGTATCTCCAATGGTATTTGAGCTATAAGCAAAAAATACAAGATTCGGACATCAAAACGGTTGGTCCGATAATTTTGAACCTATGAAACAAATGTTGATCTATGTTATCAGCTATCTATTACGGTTTATGAGTTTTTACAAAAACAAGGTCTAGGGTCAAAGTTCAAAGTGACCAATGACCTTTGACCTTGGCATTTTTAAATGTAACACGAGTTGAATGGAAAAGGTTCCAGGTTTCTCTCTCTTTTACCGTTTTCGAGAAAGAAAAAAACATGTTTAAAGATATGACAAAATTTTCAAGGGGCATAACCCACGAAGGGTTGACCATAGAGTTTCGGTCCAAATGTAACGAATGTCCATCATGACCCAACAAACATTTTGTCATTACATTTAATCATCTATCTTTTACGGTTTCAGAGTTATTCCAATAAGAATGTTTGAGGTCAAAGTTCAAAGGGACCAATGACCGTGGTCATTTTGGAAATTTTTTTACCTTCCTGCACATCTTGAGGTTGGTATCTACAATGGTACCAAGTTTCATAAAGTTTGGTCCATCCATCTCTGAGAAAATGTTTGGACAATGTTTGAAAAATCATTGAGGAATAATAATAATAATAACGAGTGATGATATGTTTGCATGCAAACACAAGTCACCCAAACCAGATTCCATACCCAATTGCTTGTGTTGTATATTTATCACCAATGATTGTAATAATGTGTTCTGAAGCATTTTTTTCTATTCATTATGTAAGAAGTAGCGTGATAAACTCATTATCTTTTCGTCTATCAATTTTAGTAGTACTTTGATTCACAGGTTAACACTTCATAAGTATATGTACTGGATTGCATCAGAAAGGAAGTTGCGTCATAATGGTTTCATTATTGATTCATTGAGGAAACCAACATTCAAAGCTTAATATGTACATTTATCGATACTTTAATGTGAAATAAAGCTGTAGGGCTGTGACCTTGACCTTTGACCTTGACCTCATTTCGAAGGTCCAGACTTCCTGAACATTTTGTACGTTGAATGTCTTTTAGTATCTTCAATGGTATTTGAGCTATAAACAAAAAACACAAAAAATCGGACATCAAAATCGGTTTTCGGTCCATAAACCGAAAACGGTTGGTCCGATAATTTTGGACCCTATGTAACAAATGTAGATCTTAACAAGACACAAATTTTTGCCATGACATGTTATCAGCTTTCTATTACGGTTTATGAGTTACTACAAAAAAACAAGGTCTAGGGTCAAAGTTCAAAGTGACCAATGACCTTTGACCTTGGCATTTTTAAATGTAACACATATCACCTAAATTGAATGGAAAAGGTTTCAGGTTTCTATCTCTTACCGTTTTCGAGAAAAAAAACGTGCTAAAAGAGGTGACGAAACTTTCAAGGGGCATAACTCTTGAACGGTGCATCAAAGAATTTCGGTCCAAATGTATCAAAGCTCCGTCATGAGCTAATAAACATTTTTGCCATAAAAATTAATCAGCTATCATTTACAATTTTCTAGATATTCCAATCACAAGATTTGAGGTCAAAGTTCAAAGTGACCAATGACCGTGCACGTGGTCATTTTGAAAATTCAAAGACCTTCTTGCACATCTTGGGGTGGCTGTCCACATTGGTGACATGTTTCATTAAGTTTGGAATACCCATCTCTGAGATAATGTTTGGACAAAGTTTGAAAAATCCATTGAGGAATAATAATAATAATAAGAAACAGAGTAAGAACAATAAGTCACCACACTTCGTTTGGGTGACTTAATAAGAAACAGAGTAAACACAATAAGTCACCAAACTTCGTTTGGGTGACTTAAATATATAGGCGAATGTTACAACACAAACGCAAAAGTCCAAAAATGACCAATTTGTACTGTATTTATCAACGATCAGACCATTCCAAATTGCGTATAAATACAAAATAACTGTTGACATGTGCGTAACTATGTCATCATGATAAAAATAAGATATACTGGCGTGAAGAATTTTATTAGCCCTGGTTGTCAATTAACCCCAAAAAGTAGTAGTTTACAGCATTCATTTTTAGCTCACCTGGCTATGCCAGGGTGAGCTTTTGCCATCACTTGGCGTCCGTCGTCTGTCGTCCGTCCGTCGTAAACTTTTCTTCAAAAATCTTCTCCTCTGAAACCACTGGGCCAATTTAATCCAAACTTGGCCTGGGTCATCACCAGGGTATGTAGTTTAAAAAATGTGTTCGGTTAGTCCGAGGACCAAACAACATGGCCGCTGTTACTAAAAATAGAACATAGGGGTAAATTGCTGTTTTCGGCTAATAACTTCAAAACCGTTGCAGATATCAAAAATCTGACAGGAGTAGGATTGTTCAGAATGACAAGATCTATCTGCCCTGCAATTTTGAAGAAAATCGGGAAAACCGTCTCAGAGTTATAGCCCTTTTTCCGTAAAATTTTCAAAATTTATACATTTTTTTATTTTTTATTTCAAAAAGTGTAACAGATAGAGGTCAAGTGTAAATTGCAAAAATGTTCAGCATATCAAGATCTACCCACCCTGAAATTTTTAAGAAAATCCATAAACCCTTGTAGGAGTTATTGCCCTTTTTTCACCGATTTTTAAAAAAATTTTCTTATTTTTCATCTTTTATTTCCAAAACTATAGAAGATGAAGGTTAAGTGTAAATTGATGAAATGTTTGCAATGCTGTGGCGACCTCAAAACTGATGTTGAAATTGTTCCTTGACCGCCATTTTCAAAATGGCCGCCAAAAAAGGCGGGAAAATTCAACGTCCGATTTCAATGAAATTTGGTTTCCAAATAGATATTGATGTTGCGACTTCAAAACCGTTGTTGAAAATAGTTTGTTGACCGCCATTTTCAAAATAGCCACCAAAAAAGGCGGGAAAATTCAACATTGTCCGATTTCAAAGAAATTTATTTTCTAAATAGATATTGATGTTGCGACTTCAAAACCGGTGTTGAAAATTGTTTGTTGACCGCTATTTTCAAAATTTTCAAAATGGCTGCCAAAAGGCGGGAAAATTCAACATTTTCCGATTTCAATGACATTTGGTTTCCAAATTGGTCTTGATGTCGTAACTTCAAACCTGATGTTAAAAATTGTTTGTTGGCCGCCATTTTTAAAATGGCCGCCAAAAAAGGCGGTAAAGATTCAACATTGTCCGATTTCAATGAAATTTGATTTCCAAGTAGATATTGATGTTGCGACTTTCAAACCGTTGTTGAAAATTGTTTGTTGACCGCCATTTTCAAAATGGCCACCAAAAAAGGCGGGAAAATTCAACATTGTCCGATTTCAAAGAAATTTATTTTCTAAATAGATATTGATGTTGCGACTTCAAAACCGGTGTTGAAAATTGTTTGTTGACCACTATTTTCAAAATGGCTGCCAAAAAAGTCGGGAAAATTCAACATTGTCCGATTTCAATGACATTTGGTTTCCAAATTGGTCTTGATGTCGTAACTTCAAAACTGATGTTAAAAATTGTTCGTTGACCGCCATTTTTAAAATGGCCGCCAAAAAAAGCGGTAAAAATTCAACATTGTCAGATTTCAATGAAATTGATTTCCAAGTAGATATTGATGTTTCGACTTCAAAACCGATGTTGAAAATTGTTTGTTGAATGCCACTTACAAAATGACAGTGAAATGAGGTGAAATGTAAATTTGAAAAATGTTCAGCATATCAAGATCTACATACTCTGAAATGTTGAAGAAAATCCAACTGCCTGTGTTGTAGTTATTGACTTTTTTCACCAAAAAAAAAAACAAAAAAAAATTTTCAATGCCATATGGTTATGGGTTATTTCCCTTTAAATTCTGCTTTCAAATCTTCTTTTGCTTACTTTTCTCTTTAAAGTTTTAGAAATTGCCTGCTATCACTTTATTAGAAATAATTATTTGTTACATAATCTAGAGCAAAAAAGTGTTTTTGTACAAAATTTTTACATTTTTTTGCAAAAATACTTTCATAAACTATACTTATTTCACAATTTAATAATTATTATAATTGTATATAACTGTATATTGTATCATTTAGTTATGTTTGCCCACAATGCAAACATCTTTCTCAGTTAATAGTGAAGTTGCATCTATGCTTCAATGACTGTATAACATTATAGCTGACCTGCATGGCTCTGCCATGGTGATCTTCTTGCCTTCAGTGGTTTGACCATCGTAAACTTTTCATTCAAATATCATCTTCTCTGAAACCATTGGGCCAATTGGAACCAAACTTGGGCACAATGGTCCTTAGGTGGCCCCATTAAAAAAATAGTGTCTGGCAAGTCAGAATCATATCCAAGATGGCCGCCAGCAGGGAACGCAGTTTAACATTGGACCCTATGGGAAAGCATTCAAAGATCTTCTCTGAAACTACTGCGCCAATTAGAACCAAACTTGGCCACAATAGTCCTTCAGTGGTCCCCTTTGAAAATTTTGTCTGGCAAGTCTGCACGTCATCCAAGATGGCCGCCAGCGGGGAACTTTGTCCAAAATTGGACAATATTGCAAAAATCTTCTCCTCTGGAAATACTGGGCTAATTGGAACCAAACTTAGTCACAATGGTCCATAGTTGGCCCCTTTTAAAAAAATTGTTCATATATTCTAGATGGCCGCCAGGAGTGAACATGTTTATAACATTGGACCCTATAGGGAAACATATTTAAAGATCTTCTCCTCTGAAAGTACATGGCCAATTGGAATCATACTTAGTCACAATGGTCCTTACTTGGTCTAAAATGTGTCTGGATGTCTGCATAGCAACCAAGATGGCAGTCAGCGGGGAACATTGTTTAGCCTTGGACCCCATGGGAAATCATTTAAAGATCTCCTCTGAAAATACTATGCCAATTGGAACCAAAGTGAGGCACAATGATCCTTACATGGTCTTCTTCAAGAAAGGTGACCGTTGGTCTACGCCCCATCAAAAATAGCTGCCAGTGGGGAACATAGTTTAATTTTGGATCATACAATATCAGCAAGATTCAAAATGAGACCCTTAAACATTAATAAACAAATTTGAAAATGAGAACCTTAAACGTTGTGATTATTTTGACTTATTGTGTCAGCCATGACCCAGGTGAGCGATACAGGCTCTTGAGAGCCTCTTGTTTTTCCTATGGCTTATGCACAACTAAACATACAATTCGTGCAGAACCGTCTGAAAAGTTAGCAAACAACAACTTCTTCTTGCTTACTTATGTGCTATGAAATTTTGATAGAACATATGTGCTGAATATTTTTACAGTAAAGTTGATAAAGAACACATATAATTATGGCAAAGGCGTTTTAAAAAAAAAGAACCACCAAAAATGTACACACATTAGAACTAATGCATACTCTGGAAAAATATTACTGAAAAATATATTTTTATTTGTTTTCTGAAGTGAAGCCAAGACCTAATTAGAGAAATTGTTTTTTAAGCATGCACATTTGTTTGGACAACTATCTGACACCATTCCTTGAATGCTAACAAAATTTTACAGGTAAATTGTCGTTAGATCAAAGAATGTTGGCATTCGAGGAATAAACCGGAGATTTGATCTGGATAAATGATTACCTATTTGGCAGCCGCCCGCCTGCCCGCCATTTCACCATTCTAATAATCGGATTTTTCCGATGGAAAACTCGGTTAAAAAATCAGTATTTCAGCTCATTTTAATTCCGTTTTATGAGCAAAATAACTGAAATTTAACATTTAAGGACTTCTCAAAGAAGTGATAAAAATGACTTTAGGAGGGGATAATCTTTTACAAATTTTGTGCATACTTGCAGACATTTATAAATAAAAACAGCAGATTTAGAAGATAAGATTTTGTAGATGCTTTCTCTCTAACTCATGAATAATTAATTATCTAGTGTGACCTCCTCGGCTAATCAGAATGCGTTTTAGTTTAGGTATTATTTATACCACGTTTCTTACGAATCAATATATTTAAACAAACGAGCTGCGCGAGTTTGTTTAAATATATTCATGAGTAAGGACGTGGTATAAATGTTTTGTAACATAAATATTCATGAGTGATTGACAGTTCGATAAATTTAGGAACAAAGCCTCATCCAATTAAAATCAAGATTTCGTGCAAGTTTATAAGTAAGGCACGTGCTGCTAATAAACAATGTAAGTGGACACAACCCAGGCAATTCAATAATCGATCAGATGTTTAATTGCACGCAGCACTGAAACATTTCTTTTCCGGTCAGTTTGCAATTTTGTTTAAATTTCGTCATGTAAATGTCAGCGAGGATACAAGTTTTAAAGTTCTCGGCAAAGTGAGAGTGAAAAAAATGCACTTGGTAGGCTACCACCCCGACAGACAGTGTACACGGAAATGGCGGGATGGAGATTTATGCGACAACGAATACTCAATCAGGTCAATTTCACAAAGGGTGAGCAGAGGATTTATTCAGTTTAATGTGTTACTGTCTCTTTTCGATCTCCCATCCAATTACTTGTTATTTTTGACGTTCAAGATTTCCGTCCGGATGTGCTCTTCGTCATTTAACATGGATCATAATCGTTTATTTCGGAGGACCCCCCCCCCACCCCCGATTTATATACAATATAGTAAGCAATTATTGTTTTTATTTCTCCGGCGACTATGTGCTTCTCGGTCAACTTTTCAACAAGGTGTATAAAAGAGACCCTCCCCCTTTTCATCCGAATGATTCAAGGCATTGTTCGTACGTACGCCATACAGATAAATAAGGATTTAATCGAACATTTACAGGAAGTCAAAATTTTGGTATGATAGCTTCCAGGGTGTTTTTTTTTCTCTTAGTTACAATCTACCATTGAAAAAAATGTGAACTAACCACATGATATTTGCGAAATCAGTCTGCTTTTTAAACTGTATTGGTAATCAGGTTTGGGTCATGAATATCACTGGATTTTTTTTTTATTTTATTTTTTTTTTGTGGAGGGGGGATAGCCTGACCACAGAAGTTTATTTGGGTAAAAGATTATCATGCTCATCCATTGCATGTGCTCTCGTGTTGCTATATAACACAGAGATTACAAGGACAAATGTTTTATTTCGCCAATAAGGTCAACAGGAGTCGTAGCTGAACTTGAGTGTAAAATACTCATTTCATTTGCATAATACATTGAAGGTGGATTTATTTCAAAAAAGGGGAGGAGCTTCAACCATGGTACAATATGAAAATTCTCATATTGTAACATAGCTTAAGCTCCGCCTACTTCCATTGAGAATGAATGTGAATTAGCACGTGTCGTACCATTTTATGGTACAACCAATGATTTCTCATCTTAGACCATAGTTCGAGAACTTTAAACATTTAAAATCTATTAATGCACGAAAACATGCAATTTATGTTACAATAATATGTGTACTGATTGAAGGGGCTCTCGGAGGGAAATGAATTCAGTCCATTTCATAAAATCACTTATTAAAATAACTTGCATATAATTTTAACCTATAAACAATAAAAGAATGGGTTATCCCCGAATGGGAAAGATAAATTATGAAACAATTATTTCTTTAGTGAAATCTATATGTAGTTCTTTTATAAATTAAGTCCCTTGCATAGTTTCTGTTTTCTTTAAAATCCAGTACAAAATTAATGGTTCGTGCGTTTTAGTTCACTTTTTATTAAATAACAACGTATAAATGTCTAACGAAGAACGATTCAAATTCTTTGCGTTAAATAGCGTTTCTTGCTTTTTTTGCATTTCTAAATGTATGAATCTTAAATGGACAAATATAGGCCATAAAATTAGGGAATTAAAGTACAGACGCCATAAAAATTACATTCATCTTATATAACCTTGGAGAGCCCAATGAAACACAGCAATCATACCTGGGCTTATACATGTATAATGAGAACATTTTAACGTCTGAAATTTAAACATTATAAGGAGCGCGATTTTGACATTCCGATATATTGGGCAGTCATATTTCGCAACATTTCAGAACTCGTAGGCTATTGCTTCTCTTGATAGATAGGGATATTCCCAGTTGTAGCGGGGTAGACCAGGTCATAATACGGAAAAGCTGACCGCGAACATCGTAACTAAAACTTTGGAGAAACGCCACGCTCCATGCAGTATAAAGACCCCATCTATATTTTTTTCTATGGAGAGCAGTTGCAAGGGGTGTCGTTTCCTCCCTTTTCAATTGACAATCAAAACTACTTGCCCCAATTGACCATTCCACCTTTATTTCTTTATTTTAGGACATTTGTTTTGAATAGATTTAAGAAATAATTCATAGCAGTTATATGGTTATTGGAAATTTAACCATGGTATAAGGATGGAAAATTGGCTAAAATTTTATATAATAAATAAACGTATTTTTCTTTAAAAAAATGTTAAGAGTTTAAAGATTGAAAAAAATAAATAAGTATATAAATAAATACAAATTTTAAAATATGATACCGCTGAGAATGTTTATGAAATAAATCACAAAATACATAAGATAACTTTTTGAAATGAATAAAAATTACTCTAAATCTTTTATGCAATTAATAATAACCGTGTGACAAAACAACCTAGACATAAGGCAGAAATTATCCAAATTGCTAAATAAACAATTTGTTCTCTATAAAGTTTTAGATTTATTTAGAACAGCTGGTGACAAGATATGAGAGACACTTTTCTAGAAATGTCAATTGCAAAGTAAACATGAAACTTACATAGGTGTTAAATCACCCAAGCTAACTTTAAAACTTTATGACACAATTTTTTGTTCAACCAGAATTAAGAAGGGAGTACATGTAGAATTAATTAAGCGTCTACCTTAATCGACACAGGGTATATAAACGTGTGCATGATTTGTTGTCTTCAAAAATGAATTGCGGATAATAAATCATGTACAGATAATTTTGTTCCATTTAAGGTTAGTAGAGATTTCGATATTTAAGAAATACAATTTTGTTAAAGTTAAAAGTAAGATATTTCGTTTTTAAATTCTGAAACTGACAAGTTAAACTTAGATTGTTTTTAAATTTTAAACCTTAATTTGATTATCCATTATTGATCAGAAAACGAAAAAAAAATTTACAGGACATTCAAAATGTAAATAAATAAAAATGAATGTTTCAGTTTAAGAGAATTTTAGAATTAAATTTAAAACCAATACGCTGCTTGAAATTTGGTACGGGAAATGATACGGGATTGATAATTGTTTTTAGGTTAATTTGGGGTTATAAATCTAAATTATTGTATTTCTTTATTTTGAACAATTTTATGTAAATCATTGAAAAAAAAAATGAATTGCGGACAATAAATCATGTACAGATAATTTTGTTCCATTTAAGGTCCCAACATGCCGAGTCCGGGCGAGCTCAAAAAACACCTAAAATGAGCTACGCGAACTAAGAGCTAGATTCCCTACACAGAAGTAAGATCAGAAGTGAGCTAGGTTCCCGACATAAAGAAATTAACATCAGTGTATTGGAGAAATGAACATGAGAAACAACCAAACCCAATACACGGCATAATATTGGGCTGAACCTTTAAATTCGAATTTAACCCAGAGCGTTAGCGAGGGGTTACATTTACGAATATAATGGCCCAGCCCAGGGTTAAATGACAATAAAAGGATATGGAGTAAATGCACATGAGACAAAGTCTCTACAAATACATGGTAAAAAACAAGCAAAGGAACAACGCTTTTATTGTTGTTCTTCATCTTGAAGTCACCATGAGGCCTTCAACAATGAGCTTTGCTCATACCTCATAGTAAGTTCAAGACGGCCCTAGCACCGGTTTAAGCGGAATTCTTTGCTAATTGTCGAGCAACGCTACATCCATGTCTTTCTTGGTCATGGGTGCGGGACTGTCAACAAACATCAATTAAACTGGCAAAGTGCTCTTACAATCACTGTCATCCTTTGCCCGACAAAAGCACTAGTGTCTTAAGCTAGTGGACAACTACAACATATAGACAATGAATTATTTCGATTCTAATATGACAGAAAATTGAATCTTCCATTCTAAAGCGACCTAAGAGAAGACGGATTTCCCGACTTCATTGCGGTCTTTGTTTATGACGTCACAATACACAATCTGACGTTTTCAAACAGATGCAAGTTCAAAATTCAAATCATAAGCAAAACAATACGCATTTACGTGTCTCAATGGCATGATTTAGTTAAAAACTGTTCTTGACCTTTATTTCCTTCAAAAACTAAGACGAACAAAATTAAAAACATTGTTGTATTTCATCCCGTTTACTCATATTCCGATTCCATTTTCGCATGTGCGAAATATATGGTAATCGAGTATTACATGTATACTGGTTGACGATTAACTAGAGCCATGTTAGAATTAATTGTTCTCGTCCTAATATAGCTATAATATTGTTCAGAGGACGTTCAACTCTAACTGTTCAATCAATCAACAAAACTCCAAATATTGTCTGTGGTATTGATGTTTATTCTGCTGTTGTCACAACTGATAGATCACAAATGGCAACAACACTTGGCTGTATTAGTACGTCTGTTGTACCAATTCCTCATTATTTTATCTATGCTAGTAAACATGAAAAAATAGATGGAAGGTTCAACTCTAGAAGCAGTAGATACTGCATCCGATTCCGGTCGGTTAAAATCGCAAAGTTTTCTTGAGTACTTAAAATACCATTTCTTAAATTTTTCTTTGGTCTTGGAAATTTTGATTCTAGATGAGCACAAGTCGTATATATCCATTCCAGCTATTAATTCAGCACAAGAACACAACATCATTACAATTTCTTCCTGAGCACATTTCTCATTTTCTTCAGCCTGTGGATGTTGGTGTATATGGATATCTTTCAAAAACGTACATGTAACAAGAAAATAGATTGAACTTTAATAATTAAATTTGATGTCTGCCATCTAGCTAGTTCTGCCTTGGGACACCTTAAATTCTATAATTTTCATTTAAAAACTGGTATCTATCCACTTAGCAGAGCCAACATAAACAGCTAAGTTCTAGCAACGTCTGAAATATTGAAACAGTGTAGTAAATAATGAAATAAATGTAGATGTTGTTTCTGTGAATAGTAGTGTGATGGCCATGGTATGGTGTGTAATTTGGTTTTTTTTGTGTACACAGACAGTAAGTAATCTGTAAGAAGCTGAGAAAGTGAGTAGAATGCATGCAGTGAAGGAAGCAAAAATGGAAAATTGTGAAAAAAGGAAAACCCGTAGTAAGTTCGTGAATGAAAAAAGTTATTACCGAGTGTGAAAATGCAGAGAAAGTAAAGCATGTTGATTAGAAAAAACTGACAGGTAAAAAGGTTGTAGGTAGTTGGAGTAGTAAGTGTAAGAGAACCCGGGTTGCAACAAAGAAAGGTGTGCAAAAATGAAAGCTGGAGAGGAAGGTCAGTGCAAGAAAGTAGCATGTCGCAAGCCAGGTCCAAGTCATTTATATGGATGATAGCTGTAGTGTTGATAGCGAAATTGTTGACATTGATGACAGTGCATTGTGTTGTGCAATTGAGAGTTTATACCTGCTAAAATGAAAATTAGTGATTTGCTTGTCATTGACCACTTATGCATTAAACCTTTGAATAATGTTCGCTACTTGATTTGTACATTTATTTTGTTTTGCGCGACAAAATGTGTTGATTTTTAGAAGATAATTTCGCAGCTGACAAACTACATGATCATAATATCTTGACAGGATGTTCTAATTTAGTACATGCGATGACAAATCATGCCTACAAACTACAAAAATGTTTTCTGCCACCATGAGTAGTTGATTAATAAGAAATTAAGAATCTTTTACTTCATTTATGATTTTATTTTCTAGGTTAACCTAGTTAAATGGCATATATCTCCCATATGTGATGAAGAATCTGGGTAATCAATGGTTGACTTGACACAATCAGTGCTTCATCGTATAAGGGCTTTCATTTACAGGAAGAAATGTAATAATCCCGAGTTCCTATCGTTATTTATGTTTGTTTCTTGTTTTCATTATTGTTTTTCTGGTGCAGTTTGCTTGTAGATTGTGGTATGTGATTGTAGTTCCTGGCCATTGTAGGTGTTTGCTGTTTTCCTGTTTTTGTAATAAAATGGCATATATCTCCCATATGTGATGAAGAATCTGGGTAATCAATGGTTGACTTGACACAATCAGTGCTTCATCGTATAAGGGCTATCATTTACAGGAAGAAATGTAATAATCCCGAGTTCCTATCGTTATTTATGTTTGTCTCTTGCTTTCATTATTGTTTTTCTGGTGCAGTTTGCTTGTAGATTGTGGCATGTGATTGTAGTTCCTGGCCATTTTAGGTGTTTGCTGTAATAATCCCTGTTCCTGTTTTTGTAATAAAATTCGATTTGGGGTTGCCTCAAAACAATCATATTTTAATCATGAAAAAATGAATTTTAGCTGATAATCCAAACTAATGACTAAAACCTTCCAATATTTTACAAAATGCAAATTAAACGAAGCAACCTTCCATGTTTCAAAAATATTTAAACATTTCTATATATCCGTTTAAATAATTTCAGCTGGAATATCGTTCAGTTTTTAGCGCACAATAAATGATATTTAAAATTTAAGGACTTTAAAGACAAATGATAGGAAAGCCGATTATATGATGGGATAACTCTATAATATTTTACAGATTTTGGTTATACTTGGGCTTTTTTTCGTTCATTATATATTAACATATAAAAAATAAAATAAGATGTCATCATTGAAATAATAGACGTTTATATCTTTGGTATCTATATGTAGTTCTTTTATAAATGATCTCCTGTGCATGATTTCTGTTTTCTTTTAAATCCAATGCCAGATTAATAGTTCGTGCATTGATGTTCGTCTTTTATGTAAATAAAAATGTTTAAAGGGGATAAGGGACGATTTCAAATACTTTGGAACTTTCTATTCGTTTTATGATTATTTTGTGAACTTTCTAAATGTATGTAACCTAAATGGACAAATATTGGACAAAAATAAACGTAATAATAGCAGAGACCTTCATCTTAAATAACGCTTAAAGAGATCACTTATACATTGGCATCATACCTGGGATTACACCTTCCTATTTTGATATTTTTGGAAACGAGTACTACTTTCTGGACTACTTTTGGATGATGGCTTCCATATTATTTCATTTTAATGCTGCTGATGAGAGGTTACTCCTTGAAACACGTGTACAGCATAACGAAATTTGCTGTTTTTATGCAACTTCGGTATTTTTTGTATTTTGAACCATTGGGCCGATGCCACTGCTGTTGGACCAGAGGTCCCCCGAGGGTATTCACCAGCCCAATAGTCAGACTTGTCCGACATGAAAATTTTACCTTGCATTTCATAGAAATTTACTGTTTTTATCAAAATTCTAAACACTTTAAAATACTGAGGCTTCATTCCGTGTATGGCACTCGTTAGATGTCCTTGGTACTGGATTTGGCTTCCTATTTTGATATTTTTGGAAATGAGTACTTCTTTCTGGACTACTTTTGGATGATGGCTTACCATATTATTTGATTTTAATGCTGCTGATGAGAGGGTACTCCTTGAAACACGTGTACAGCAAATTTACTGTTTTATGCAACTTCGGTATTTTTTGTACTAATACTTTTGGACGTCTGAAATCCAAACTTTACCTGAGGCATTTTGACTCTCTAATATTTTGAGCAGTAATATCCGGCATCATTTCAGAACTCGTATGTTATTATGTTATTGTCCTGTCCGTAGCTTGTACAACAGTTTTGTCAACAGTCTTGAAAACTTTTGATTCGGTTTGCATTTGGCAATGTATTGCAAATTACAACAGAAGAATATCAGTAAACACACATGAATAATGAAACATGGTTGCTAGAAATATGTTTAATGAAGAAACAAAATATGCACACTTTGGTTGGCATGCTTTTCGTTACACTCACAGAAAGGTGCTACTCGAATCAGATAAATATAGTTGCAAATTTTATTGAATCGTTGGCTCTATGGTCCGCAATATCAAAACTTTACAACTCACCATTTCAGAAACTAAGGAATCGTGGGTATAGTGATTGTATTTGAAATTTTGGTGTATGGACAATCCATTTTCAACCAATGACGTTACGTTATGTACGTTCTTGGCCAATCAAAATATTTTGTTGTACGCTCTACCCTCAATGCTTAAGTTTCTGAAGCGGTGAATTATCCTAAGGGTTTCGGTTTCGCAGCAAGATTATAATGAGATGCTTCTGGAATATTTGCTTAAGACAGAAAAATTGTTTGAATGGGTGACGATTTTAGAAAAATTACCGACTATAAATAACAATACCGAAGTTGCTGTTAATTTGGATTCTGCATATGTCCATTTCGATAACTTATTTCTCTTCAGCGCAGATAAAATCAAAATATTTCGAAATCCATATACTGGAATAAATATAAAGACTGACAGAGAACAAATTACCAGTAAGATCTAAATCGAAAAGCAAAAACCATGTAAGGACAGAGTTATGCAAAACGAAGATACTCCTTAAATTTGAACAAATGTTCGTAAAACACCGGCTTTCGGGTCAGCACCATAGTAGATGCTGCTGGGTTGGTGAATACCCTCGGGGACGAACTGTCCACCAGAACAGGCATCGGCCCAGTGGTAATAAATAACAAAATATCGAAGTTGCTGTTAATTTTGATTCTGCATATGAGCATTTCGACAACTTATGTCTCTTCAATGTAGATAAAATAAAAATATCTGGAAATTCATATACCGATATATATGTAAAGGCTGATTAGATCTTAATCGAAAAGCCAAAACATATTTCACTCCATAAACATTTACATCTGTAAATTGTCGGTTTTTTATTATTTTGAATTGTTTTATCAACATTATTATTTTTATGAAATGACAAAATACCGAAGTTGCTGTTAATTCAGATTCTGCATATGTGCATTTCGACAACTTATTTCTCTTTGGTGCAGATAAAATCAAAATATTTCGAAATCATATACCGGAATATATGTAAAGACTGATAGAGAGCAAATTACCAGTAAGATCTTAATCGAAAAGCAAAAATCAGCTATGGACAGAGTTATGCAAAGGGGGAAACTCCTTGAATTTGAACAAAATTTTGTAAAAAAAAAAGTTGCTGTTAATTCGGATTCTGCAAATGCACATTTCGACAACTAATGTCTCCTCAGTGCAGATAAATCAAAGTGTTTGAAATCCATATTACGAAATATGTGTAAAAACTGATTAAGGACTTATGTTTTGTTTTGTGTGTGTGTGTGTTTCTTTTGTTATGGTTACTGCTCTTTTAGTATTTTGTTTTAAATCGTGCTACTAAAATGATCTAGGAGTAGCCTATAATCCACATTTTATACTTGCACATACCGATAAATCATCAACTGAATTGGAATATCTAACTTTCTAACCGTAAATAACAGCGCGATAGATATCAGTTTTCTCCTCTTTTAAGTTGGATTATAGCTTTAAGTTTTCCATACGTGGCATACATCTTGTGTTGCAAGATGCCGTCTTTGACGAGTGGGAATATCATGATAATCTCGCCTTCTTCCATCATTCGTTTATTTGATGTCTATTTTGTTCTGCTGTTCTCCGTCTTGCAATTGAAATTTTGTACTCCATTCTTCTCCTATATGCTATTTGGTGATTTCGTGCTTTTTACTTTACAACACTCTGTCATTTTTCCATTGGAATGACGAGGTATAATATACATGTAAAATTATAGCCTATTAATGAGGTCAATGCAGAAAT
This sequence comes from Modiolus philippinarum, assembly GCA_002080025.1. Classification (NCBI taxonomy): domain Eukaryota; kingdom Metazoa; phylum Mollusca; class Bivalvia; order Mytilida; family Modiolidae; genus Modiolus; species Modiolus philippinarum. The sequence continues at coordinate 37,316 of MJUU01053469.1, forward strand.
TTATTGACATGAGAAATGTATATTGACGGAGGACGTAGTCCGGGTGAATATTACGTAAAGTCAATTCATAAAGTCAATTCGTGTTTTATCCCTTATTTTGTAATCACTTATCTATTTTTAGTTATTCTTTTACCTTTTAGCACATTTCAACAAATTACGTTAACTATATACACATTATGTCAAACGTAAAAAATTAGAAAACGCACCAAAGGTGCGAAAGCCGAGTTGCGAACATTTGTTGTTTTCATAAGTACATCATCAGATAGGCAAATAGTTGCATATAAGCATATAAATTCTTTTATTTCAATCAGAGATTTATAATGGAACTTTTGAGGATGTTTGACTTTGTCTAACTTGACTAAAAATTTGGCAGAGGTTATAATCTAGGTGATACATACTGCTGATAGCTGCATGAATTCAAAACATTCCAAGTCCCTTTCCAAAAAAAAAAAATTTGGGTAGCGGTTCCCCTTAAAATTAAGTTTTTCATTATTGCTGAAATTGTATAAGTATGTATTAGAATGCCCATTGTTTCTAAAACATTTCCGTTTCTAGTTTGGTATACATGGCAACCAAAAGCTCCACTATCCATTGCAACTCATTTTAGACCACCTCTCAAAAAAATTGGGGCAGGGGTTCCCCTTATAATCCAGGTTACATAACATATTGCTGAAATCAAAACATTCCAAGCCCCCTTTGAAAAAAAATGGCAGGGGTTCCCCTTATAATCAAGTTTATACATATTGCTGAAATCAAAACATTCCAAGTCCCCCTTTCAAAATAAAGATTTGGCAGGTGTTCCCCATATAATCTAGTTTATACATATTTCTAAAATTGTGAAGAAAAATATCTAGCACAATACTGTTTTTCTCAGATTCAGTGTTCTGGTTTGTTTCATGGCAACTGAAAGCTCCACTATCCATTAAAACCCACTTCATACCACCATTCAAAAAAAATTGGGCAGGGGTTCCCCTTATAATCTAGGTAATATGTATTGCTGAAATCAAAATATTCCGAGCCCCCCCTTTCATAAAAAAATTTGGCAGGGGTCCCTCTTATAATCTAATTTATAATGCTACAGAAAATATGTAGCAGAACACTTTTTTTTTAAAAATCCAGTGTTCTGGTTTGCTTTTTATGGCAACTGAAAGCTCCACTATCCATTCCAACCCATTTCAGACCACCATTTAAAAAAAATTTGAGCAGGGGTTCCCCTTATTAGTCAAGTAATACGTATAGCTGAAATCAATGATTTTTAAAAAAAAATCAGAATACACAAATGTTTTTTTTTTCATCTAAGATTTTATTTCTACTAGACATTGCAAAGGACTTTAAGTAATATTGAATACTTCTTCACTTTGAATTAATTACCTCCCTTAGTTTTATTACCACCCTTTTTTAAATTTTGACTTTTCAATATATTTTATTTTTACGTTATTGTCTTCCAATAAAAGTGTGTTGGTGAATATAATTAGAACTATGAAATGAATTTACATGTTTAAGCAATATAATAACTACTTTTGTATGAACAATAAAACTTTTTTTACCTATTCTGTTATCTGTGATTTTAGGCTTTATTGAAATGTTTAATTTTTGTTACATTTTTTGAAGTTGTGACCTTGACCTTTGTCACACATAGCTCAAAATTAAAAGGGTTCCTTCTCTGATCATAACTCATGTCTATGCCAAGTTTCATTTGGATATGTAAT
>MJUU01053478.1:6169-33256 GCA_002080025.1 Modiolus philippinarum
GTTTGTTTGTTTGTTTTTGTTTTTGTTTTTTGTTTGTTTTGAGGACAATATTAAATTATTGCCGGTTTGAGCGAAATTCGTTGTTAGATGTTGAACAACGCTACATCTGTTTATCTTTCCACGTGTAAATGGATGCAGGATTGTCAACAGACATATAAAATCTCTGGGAAAGTGTTCTGACAACCACTGTCATCCGTTGTGCAACCGAAATACTTACAGAAGACATCTCAACAGTCAAAGGACACTCTTTTATTACATTGAAACTTGGCATGATCAAAATCGTAGGATGAGAGCATTATGAATAGTTGGTCAGAAAATAAAAATAGAGATTACAAAAATTAAAATGCCAAAATATCAAAAGTATGATAGTATATCCATTTGAGAAATTCCCTCGAGAACAGGTACACCATAACTGAAATATAACGAGAGCATAAATTTCTCGCACAGGGAATCTTTTTACGGACTCCACACTGCAGCAGAGGCAAATTCAAGTCTTAAGTAAACATCGAAATGATATGAATTAATGCACATGAGACAAAATTTCTTCAAATACATGGTATAACTAAGCAATGGAACAACGCTTTAATTTTTCATCTTAAGGTCACCACGTGGCCTTAATCAATTGCTCATAGTAATCCCAAATAAATATAACAAATACATTATTTACACTCTAAGTGGGAATTTGCCTTTGGTAGGTTGTTTAAATGTACACAAGGGTGCAGACATAGCCTCTCTCCAAGTTAACTTGAACAAGTCCTCTTAGTTATCTTGGGGTCGTTTTCAAGTTTACTTATACCAGTCATAGAGCAGTCATAAAACTACTCTAAAATAACTTTAGAACTGTTCTACAGTGAGTCGGCCGCGTTTACACATCGATAAATTCCTCAAAAATTACTTTTATTGCTATAAAATATCCGCTATTTTTTTTTCAATTAGAACATTTGATAAGGAATGAATCATTAATTCAATGTGTATTTGGGTCTGGAGACATGTTATGAATTTCTTTTTCTTTGTAAACAAATCATTCGGAAAGGTGGGGAGTGTATCCTATGAAATTTAAGAAAACTTTATACTGTTGCGTTTCTACCATTATAAACACTGCTTTCGGTTTAATAATGTTTCTCTATAATCTAATTTAATTTATTTCCAGGACCACATGTTAAGTGGAAAACATTAATAGAGCTTCAGATTTAACACAGCTTTTTGATTTCTTTTTTTTTAAGTTGAATACTATTCGCACTGTAGAGAGTGACATACGTTCAAAATAACAACTGCAGTACTTAATTTTACTGCAATTTTAGTACTTGCATTTTGATATTTTGAGCAATCTATTTCCATAGGACTCTGTTTTGATTCTTGTTGATTCGCGAACTTTCTTTCCTTTCCCAAGAAAGCATTTTAACTCTGATTCAACCTTATTCAGATCTTAATCAGCAAATTCATTGTAATAGGTTGTTGTTTTGCAGAAGATGCTTTAAGACACTTTATGCCTTACTGATAGTGTGACTGGTGTCGCTAGCGGGGCAGGACATGCTTACCCTTCCGGAGCACCTGATGTCACTCCCGGTTTTCATGGGAGTTCACACTATGAGTGCCTTAGTTCTTAATGTTATCTTTTTATTTCCGTGCATTGNCAGAAAAGGGAAAATTAGGAAGCGGATGGTGGTATAAGAATTGTGAGGCAGTGTCCTTGACACTTCATTATGCAACAGATAAACAATCTTCTGGTAACCAGTTGATACAGTGGGAAAATTGGAAATGATCTGGATATTCCATTAAAGAGGCGACGATGAAAATACGTAGAAACTGATTTAGATTAAATATTAGTTCCAAGATCTTACAATGTTTTATATTATTCAAGACCATTATCCTAAAGAGACTTAAAAATAATTTTGTATAAATGTTAATAAACTGATGCAATTTGTATTTATAAAATGTAATCAGTGAGATTACAAAAATGGCAACGACATAAAAACGACAGATTGTTATTTTTATTTTTATTTATTTTTTTTTTACATTTGCATGTTGGAAATTAATATGTACATGCACAACAGACATTTTCTTCGCTAATGAAGTTTATATTTCATGTTATGTCAATTATCAGAGAAAATCTCCCGAATTTACACATGAAAGAAAGACATATACTTTGTTTATAAAGTATCAAAACAGTCCATCAATGTAGCTTATTTATATAAAAGTTTTCTGCTATCAGCGGAATTTCTTAACGTCATACCTCTCACCTGGATATTTCCTTAGAAATTACACTTACATGTAACTTTATTGTTGTATGTGATTGTAGATTACAATTTCCTAATAGACATACAATCTTCTTTCCAAAGAGGTTCCTGAATTCGCAATTAATATAAAAATAGTACTAATTTAATTTACTGCCCGGATGTCCTATTAACAAGTTCAACGAAAGAGCTTCAAAAATTTGAAAGAAAAAATGAGGTACGCAAGGCTTTTTTGGGTGTAAAACGAGTCACATAAAGGGTGAAACTTTAATTATGTTAATTAAAGCAAATTGCTGGCTCCCATTACCGATATTGAAAATGTCACATGTTGTAAACAGCAGTAGGTGGTTGAATTAAATATTTACTTCTAATATGACGACCTTCATTCGGTTTGTATCCAAACCCTTGGTAAAATAATATTTACTTATGGGTAACGTCATAAATAAATGACGGTACTTTCAATAACGTCATAGATAGTTTTACATCAGTTTTTGCAGTGTCACAGACCGAATAGCGACATAAAATGGCGTTTCATTCTTTTACATTCGCCCTCGCTCTGCAAGGGTATTATGTCGCATTTTATTTTGCACTATCTGGCAAGGTATGCAACAAAATCTCATTTCAAAGATGGTCAAAATCATGACCCCATATCGATGACCTGTACTATAAATACACGGAAACCACATGTAATCGGCCATTATTTTATTTTGGGACGGCAAGGTGTGCTCGCTGTAGGCAGAATATCGTTTCTAGCCTTTACTTTTCTTTTATTGGATTTATCTTTGCTAAAGTGGATGTTTTTCGAGCACTTTTTACGGTGACTATGTATTGTTGATACGAATCTGCCTTTTTTTAAGGGCATTCGTCTTTTCGAGCTTTATCGGGTTGTAAATTTCATTTTCTTTCTTACGGAAATGGCTTTTTATTAGACGAAGTCTAATTACCTGTACAAGGTATTGTGTATTGGCCGCGTAGCCATACGATATTTAAACACAATTGTGTGTTTTGTGTATACGTTAGTGATACACAGAGATTTATTATGTCAAATAAAAATATTGAAAATGATGAGGACGCGTTGTCCTGTAATTCTGAATACGAAGATAGTTTTATCTCCGATATGTTTTCTGAAAAAAACACAAAAAGCCCCGGTTGTCCCGCAAGAAAAGATAGTTACGAGGGCTTCACAAAACCCAACCCCGGTGGTAAAAAATAGAATTATTAAGGGCAATACTATTAAGAGAAAGGCCCAACCACCTAAAAATGGCAAACCGAAAGTTGCTAAAAGAGGCACTAGCAAGAACTGTTCTACTTCTGTGGCTGAAACAAACAGCGATATTTCAAACAACAATATTGATAGTTTAAAATCACAATTGGGAATTAATACTATTGTTAGGGGACAATTATTTCCCTTATGTTGAGATTCCAAATTATTCCCCTATTAGTTCGCAATACAATTATGATGATATCGATTTTAGTATGCCTACCAATGACGATCAAACTATTAACCCACAAGCAGCTTTTAGAGAAGCTTTTCAGAACCCTAATAGTGAGAGTGGGACTAACAGTATTGTTAACAATACAGACCTCACTAATGTGCTAGAGCAACAGGATCCTGTAATAGAACATGTAGAAAATGAGTTTACATGGAATTTCCCCCAACTGAACACACAAGAGAAAACAGGTCCAAAGGTAGGTTCTGCCTGGCCAAAGCAGTTAATGCTGCACTTACAGTGAAATCGGACAAAGATTCCATCTCAGAACTTGGAAAGAAATTTCTTCGCCCCGAGAACGTTGAATATCTCTGCGTTCCAAAATGTAACAAGGAGATTTGGAATGCCGTAGGCCACACTGCCCACACAAAAGATTTAGCACTGCAAGATATTCAGAAATATATGTCACAAGACCTAATCCCTCTTGTAAATTTAGCAGATAAATTTGCTAAGGGAAAAGATGATATTGACACTAAAAGTTCTACTGAATTGTTGGGCAATGCCATAAGTCTACTTGGTCATGGTTTTCTTTTGTTGTCTCAAAGGAGACGTCTTAGTTTAAGGAACTACATACATGACCGTTATGGTAAGATATGTTCTTCAGATGTGCCTATTACAAAAGCTTAAGGAGCTTGTTGATACCACCAGTTATCCCATTGGAAAATACAAAACGACATATAGTCGTGAGGGTTCTAGCTTTTGTGGTGGTTATAACCAAAATAAGGGTAATTCAAATTTAAACTTCAAGGGCCCTGTTTTCAAAGGCAGAGTTGGACAGGGCTTCAGAGGTCGGTTGCCCAGAAACCAGGCACCTGCAGTACAGAGACTCATTCTGCCCCTGATGGCCCAAGGCCAGTATCCTCCCATCGGACAGGGAAGACCAAGACGCCAGTATTAGACCCAAATGTTACACAGAAGGTGAGAACTTTTTATAGTGACTATTGGATTTGCTATACTAATGATAAGTGGATTTTAGAAACCATTAAAGAGTACAAAATTTAATTTTCTGAATCACCTTTTCAAGAACGCATACCAAGGGAGATCCCTTTCCCCAAAGATCAAGCAATTCTTGTAACTGAAGAAGTTACTAAATTACTTCGTGAAGGGGCAATTGAAAAAGTTAAACCGATGGATGATCAGTTTGTTTCAACTTTGTTTATTGTACAAAAAAAGGATGGTACTCTTAGACCAGTCATAAACTTACGTTTTCTCAATGAATTTGTAGAATACCATCACTTTAAACAGGAAAATCTTTCATTTGCTTTAGACTTAATTCAGAAAAATTATTTTTTGACCAAAATTGATTTAAAAGATGCCTATTTTCACACCAAAATTCATCCATAGTTCAGGAAATACTTGTGTTTCTCTTGGAAAGGAATTTTGTACAATTTTGTTGTGCTCCCCTTTGGTTTGGCTTCAGCCCCCGAGTATTTACGAATCCCCTTTGGTTTGGCTTCAGCCCCCGAGTATTTACGAAAGTGATGCGTCCAATACTCAAAACTTTTAGACAAATGGTGTCAGATGTTGCTTTTACAGTGATGATTCCCTTTTGATGAATCAAAATTACATGAAATGTAAATTAAAAAATCAAATGGTCATCCAAGAATTCGATAAACTTGGATTTACTATTAATGATTCAAAGTCAATTTTGAATCCAACCCAAAGGCTTGAATTTTATGGAGTAATAATATATACAGTCTTGTTTAAGGTATTCCTAACAAAAGAGAAGTTAAATAAAATCAAATCCTTATGTTCCTTGATTCTTTAATGTGAAAAAAATCATGATTAGGAAATTATCCTCTTTGATAGGATTGTGTCCTTTACACGACAGGGGTCTAGAAAGAGACAAAGTCAAAAATTTACAAATCTCTAATGATAATTATGACTCCTTAATGACCCTTTCAAGTGAGTCTTTAAAAGAAATAAATTGGTGTTCAACAATGTTGAAAAGCTAAATGGAAAACCTATTAGGGCTAGACCAATTGATAATTTTATTGAGACTGATGCATCCATGACTGGATGGGGTGCTTTTTTCGAAGGGAAATTTATTGGTGGTAGATGGAGTTTTCTAGAATCCACTCATCATATAAATTTTTTAGAATTGTTGGCTATTTTTCTAGCTTTGAAATGTTTTTTTCAGAACAAACACAAATGAGCGTCATCTTTGTATCAAATCAGACAATTCTTCAGCAGTATCTTACATCAATAATATGGGAGGCATGACATCTAAATCCATGGATAGTTTATCAGTACAAATTTGGAATTTGTGTACAGAAAGATATATCATGTTATCTGCTCAGTATTTACCAGGATTACTTAATACAAATGCAGATTTTATGTCGAGACTGCAATTTTCTGAGTCTTGTGAATGGTCATTAAAACACGACATTTTTCACAGAATTTCTGAACATTTTTTCAGACCTGATATCGATTTATTTGCTTCCAGGCTAAATCACAAAGTAGAAAAATTTGCTTCATGGAATTTTGACCCTGAAGCACAATTTTCAGATGCTTTTTCAATATCTTGGTCAAATTTTCAGCCTTACATTTTCCCCCCTTTTTGCCTAATAGCTAAGGTTTTAAATAAAATTGCAGAAGAAAAGGTGAGCAAAGCTATATTAATCATCCCTTTTTGGCCCACACAAGCATGGTTTTCTGTTCTAATTTCTTGTTTGATTTCTTTTCCTGCCAGAATACCAAAGCACAAGGATCTCCTAACTTCACCATATACAAGGGAATTACACCCGTTGAACAAGAAAATGACTCTGATCGCTTGTGCTGTATCAGGAAATCTCTCCTCCATAGAGGAATTTCAGCTAACACTGCCTCCATTATCACTTCATCATGGAGGCCTTCCACTAATAAACAATACCAACTTTGCTGGAAAAAATGGATTTTTGGTTTGAACAACGGAAAGTTAATTTCTTTAGAGCGACTGAAATAGATGTCATAAATTTTTTGTCTTTTCTAATGAGAAAAAAATTTTCTTATTCTGTGCTTAATGCACACAAATCAATGCTTTTTCAAACATTGCCATTTTTTGGAGTTGAGTGGACTACAAAGTCAGTTTTAGTTAGCAAACTTTTAAAAGGATATTTCAATACAAAACCTGTGAAACCAAAACGATTGATTACTTGGGATGTTGCTTCAGTACTGAAGTTGTTATGGACTTTATACCCTTTATCACAGTTAAATTTGAAGCAATTGACTTACAAATTAGTGGCTTTAATTGCTTTCACTACAGCTGCAAGGGCACAAACTCTTTTAGCCCTAGATATAAGATATTTGGCTAAGTTTGCAGATAAATACATATTCCAAATCAATCAATTACTAAAAACATCAAAACCTGATGTGTCTTCACCGAATGTTACTTTATATAGATTTAGTAAAAAACAATTATGTGTATTGCATACTTTAGACGAATATCTAAGCCGAACATCAGATCTTCGTAAAACAAACAAACTATTTGTTTCCTTTAAAACATATGAAGCTGTGACAACTAGTACTCTTGCAAGGTGGCTAAAACAAGTTTTATTACTGTCCGGAATAGACGGAATAGACGATTCCGTGTTTTCCGCACTTTCTTTTCGTGGTGGTACAACATCTTAAGCCCTAAGTGCGGGACTTTCATTAAAACAAATATTGGACACTGCAAACTGGAAATCTGCTAAGACTTTCTACAAGTTCTACCATTAGGATATTGTACTGGATAATAATTTTTCAGATACAGTTTTGAATTCTATTAGTCATGTTAGTTAACCTGAACTGATGATGTTCACTTATATGGATTATTATATATAATCTTTTTTGTAATTTACAGAAACTGAAGGAGAGTAGGAGTTGTGACTTTGCTGTGCGGTAATAATGATATAATGTGTTTGTTATGGATAATATTCAAGGAGAACGGAATTATTCATAGAAGTTTTTGTCATGATGATTTTGTTTTCCAAGTGGATTGATTACTTAAAAGAATTGATAAGTGATAGTTTTTATTATGATGATATTGTTTTCCAAGTGGATTAATACATATAATTCTAAGTAATTCATACAGTGGTGACCTGATGAACAGTGACTGATAAAATGAATTATATTTGAGGGTATAATAAATTTACAGGTTATTTATTGTTTTTCTATTCACCAGATGTACACATATATATTTGGAGTAAATATATAAGAGATTCTTTTGTGGCATGGGCTTGAATATCAAGTAGATGTTGATGAAACTTTGGTCTAATTGTTGGGTCGATAAGCGGTTGGTGACTCTCTGGTCTTTTAAGTTGCCATAGTTTGTCCCAACACTTTAAACATGCGATATAATACCCTTGCAGAGCGAGGGAGGATGTAAAAGAATGTAACCTCATCCAAGCATACCACTGTATGTGATGGATGAGGGTCATTCTTATAATGAGCCCGAGGCTCAAAAGGGTATTATGTACCCTTCCCTCATTTTTCAATGTCCTCTGCTACCCTCCCTTCATCCTTTATGTTGGTACAAACTTGTTCTTTAAATAATGGCCGATTACATGTGGTTTCCGTGTATTTATAGTACAGGTCATCGATATGGGGTCATGATTTTGACCTTCTTTGAAATGAGATTATATTGCATACCTTGCCAGATAGTGCAAAATAAAATGCGACATAATACCCTTTTGAGCCTCGGGCTCATCATAAGAATGACCCTCATCCATCACATACAGTGTTATGCTTGGATGAAGTTACATTTATGTGTACTAGGAGGAATTCTCCTAATCGGAACCTTGTGAGTGTCCTATTAGAATCGAAATAATTAACATTATAGTGTAGCCATATAAAACGGACTGGCACTTTATGGTGATATTTTACCCGCTCGGTGTAAAATATTCGCCATAAAGTGCCAGCCCGTGTTAAAAATAATATAAATGTATGGCTACTGTTAATTATTACTTAAATATTTAATTGACACTTCATCTGGCAATCTTACTTATTACACAACTACATTATCAAGGAGACGAAATAATCACAAATCACACTTCTGTGTTAGCATCCTTCGGTATCAAAGTTGATGAGAATAACAGTTATCTCCCTTATATTTACTGGGTCACTAAGCTTTACAAGAAATCCTACAAACAGAGATTCATTGCAAGATCTGCCAGATGAACCACTTAGCCCCTATCCAAACTCCTTACCACTTTACTGACTGCAGTTAGAGATGGCCTAAAAGGCTACTGCGAAAAGCCTATTCGCTAGCGGATATGGATTCTCTCCTTGAACAGCTCTCCTCAATCAGTCTCGCATACTGAAATAGCATTCAAACTTTTGATTTTTCTACCCTTTATACAACTCTTCCCCATAGTAAAATTACAACAGTAATTTCCGATCTGATACATCAATGTTTCTGTACAAAAAACGGAGAACGCAGGTATTCCTATCTGGTAATAGGAAAAGATAAAACATATTTTGTTAAGAACCACACTGTGTCAAACAAGAAATACAGTGGAAATGACGTGATTAAGATGCGACAACATCTTTGTTGAATGTAGAGTCCGCGATTTTCAACAGACAATAGTGATTCCTATGGAAACAAATTCTGCGCCACTTTTAGCTGACCCTTTCCCTTTTTGTATGAAGCAAAGTTTTTACAAGGGCTGATACAACAGAAACAAAAACAACTAGCCCAGACTTTTAATTTCAGCTTCAGATATATAGACGATGTACTTTCTCTTAATAAACCAAGATTAAAAGAATATTTACATCGCATCTACCCAGTGAACTTGAAATTAACGAGAAACCCGATACACCCAATTCTACTTCATACCTTGACCTTTTGTTATACAAACATAGACGTCTGAAATCTAGATTATATGACAAAAGTAATGACTTTGACTTTCCAATTGTGAACTTTTCCTTTCTCTGCAGCAACGTATCTACATCCCCAGCATATGGAGTATATATTTCACAATTAATCCGTTACTGTAGAGCGTGCAGCACATACAGTGACTTTGTGGAAAGAGCAAAAGCACGGTCACAAAAACTGCTGAGTCAGGAATATGTTCAGCCGTTGTTACTTTCGTCCCTTCAGAAATTCTATGGCCGTCACCACGACATCATAGATCGATATGAAATGTCAGTGTCACAAATGAAAACTGACATTTTCACCTAGATTCATGTCTTCCCGGATTTGACTTTACCCTGGATTGACCCACTGACAGTGTGACGGGTGTAGTATACAGATCAGGACATGTTTTCCCTTCCGGAGCACCTGATGTTACTCTGTTTTTTTGAGAGTTCACACTGTTAGTGCTTTGGTTTTTTGTGCTGTATATGTAATGTTCGTGTGTTTTGTGAGCATGTGGTGTCTTTGGTCTTCCGTCTTCTGGTGTACTTGCTTTTGTCGTGTCTCTGAACTTTGATTTATGTAATCTTGTGCTTTGTTTCTTCGGTATTCTACTGCCGTTGTTTTAGATATTCTTTACACAGTTTTATTTAAATATCTTGGATTTGCTTATCACATAATTAAAAAATTCCTACGCTGTATTCTAAATGTCATCTTATGCTTACCAATTGGATCCCTAACAAACGCATTGTTTTACTACATCGAAAATTTTATGCCTAAAGATACCTTTAACTATTATGGTCTCTTTGACACCCTTTTCCTTTTAAGAAATATTTTGAAGTTGCCACCCATTCTTAAAATCCCTAAAACTGCCATTTTTTACAGACATTACGGTATTGTGTTTTTCAATGCTATCGATATCTCGGCTTTTCACTCTGATTGCATACAGATGGTACGAGGCTATCAATTTGAATGGCAGGAAATTTCAGTTCCGTTTTTGTCTGCCTATGTTTGGCAAAAGACATAGGAGCGTTGTAAAATCTCGGTAGAAATGCATTTTTAAATAGAAGATAACCACAAAAAGATGGTAATTTTGTGTAAGGATTGATAAGATGTCATATATATTCTGAACAAAAAAAGTTTAGCAACATTTAGTGGAAATAAAAAATGTCTATTTTTCAGGCTACCAAATATCAATTCATAGATTTATTTCTAGATTTCTGAGCTGGATTTGAGTTCGACTAATTATTAGCATTACATCTGTGAATAAATTCTGAATATTGTGTTAATGTTATACAAACTCGACCAAAACACCAAAAAAAATGAAAAAGATGCCAGATTTTTTCGTTTTTATGCAACGAAAGCGAAAAAACGTTTTTTATACCTAGAACTGGTAATGTAACGATGATCATTAAAGTATTTCTTGCACCTTTTTGCAAACAATGAAAAATCACGTAATTGAAAAACGTCCATGTTAATTTTCAGACCATAATTTGAACCGGATATCTTGTGAACCTACCTGACAAAACAACGGCAGTAGAATACCGAAGGGGAAAAGGAGTGTAATCCACAAAAATCTAAGTCCAAAGACATGTCCAAAACGAGAACATTGAAAACAATGACGTTACACACAGAAACAATGACGCCAGACAGACACAAAGTACAAAAAAAGAAATCACAACATTCAAAACAAAGGCACTCACAGTGTAAACTCCAGTGAAACTTAGAGTGACATCAGGTGTTCCGGAAGGGTAAACATGTCCTGCTCTGTTAACAGCACCCGTCACACTTTGAGTCAATCCAGGAAAATGTTGAAGTCGGTAGTCAAATCCGGGAAGACGTAAATCTAGCTGAAAATGTCCACTTTCATTTGTAATACTGTCACGTCATATCTTTCAATGATGTAATGGTGACGGCCATAAAATTTCTTAAGGGATGAAATTAACATAGGTTGATCAAATGAAGAAACTTTCTAGGGATTACTTAAAGCATATATCGAGAATTTTTAGCTGAGATCAAAATGTTTCAGTATTTAAGCATTTTTGATGAAATTTAAAACTGTTGAAAATGTGTTGCGTAACTTTCTTTGTTCAGTATACTATGTACAATTTTATGTTTTTAACTTCCCCGTACAAGGTAGCGAATATTGGTTCCAGAAACAGTTTTTTAACGTTTCTACAAAATATTCAACATTAAAACTTTGCCCTCCTGCTCACCGGATTTACTACCAGGTGTAAAAAAACTCAGTCTGTTCTGAAGTTTTGTTTGTACTGAGTTCAATCGTAGAGCGTTTCATCTGATTATACTGATAAATCTGAGCGACAGCTGTAATTTGGAGCAACGGTATTTTTTTCATGAAATTGAGAAACAGACTTTATCGCTCAATAACAACATTTTGATATACCCGTTCGTTTTATATCTAAATTCTCTTTAATTTTGCTTTAGACCATTACAAACTTCTTTTTCCAAAAAGAGAAAATTTGCCCTTTTTTGGATTACAATTTCCTAATAGACTTGCAATGTTTTTTCCATAGGGAGTCCCGAAATCGCCATGAATTCTAAAATTGTTTCATTTTAATTTAGTGCCCTGGTGTTCTATAAACAACAAGTTCACTAAAAGAGGTTCAAAAATTTTGAAAATAAAAATTGGGGTTTGCAATGCTCATCTGGGCGTAAATTGAGGCTCTAAAATAGCGACACTTTAATTTAAGCAAATTTCTGGCACCCAACCCCGGTATTAAAATGTTACACATTGTAAACATCAGGGGTGTTTGAATTAAATATTCAAATATTCTAATCGGATGATCATAATACAGTTTTATTTTCATATATTTGCTTTGATTTTCATCAATCACAAGAGTTCCTATGCTTTATTCTAAATTCCATCTTATGCTCACAAACTGGATCCCTGTCGATTAAATGTGTACTCGATGAAGTTCTAAGTTTGTTCGATACGCTTCATGTCCAATGACAAAGCAACAAACGGGGTAGTGTTAACAGGCTCCGATTCGAAATATTCATAAGCAATACGATCACGATGTGGTCGAAATTTTTCCTCTGGAATATATAAAATACCAGATGAGTCGTTGCGATCTCCTTAAGAATATCATAGCGGTTCAGACATGAAGTGGAAATTCACCCTCTAGGAGAAGCAACTCATCATAACTAGGCCATCTTCATCAAATAGTGGTATATGGACACAGTTAACATAACATTTGAAAAGGTAGATCGCGGTGGATCACCGGTAGTGACATAGACAGGAGGTGACGTGACTGGAAGCCGAAGTCACGTGAACGGAAGTTGAAGTGATAGGGTTGCGCCTGTGCTTCCAGAGTAGCCCTAATCGGCCACTTTGAACGGAAATGGTGTCATAGTTCAACACGTGACCCTGAAGGGGTGTTGTGGGAAGGTATTTGAGTTCACATGCACGACATGAATTTGGTGTATCCCTATTTGTAGACATAGGTAGATGTTTATCTCCTGTAGGTCACCATTTTTACCTGAAGTCTGGTATTTTCCCAGTCGGAACGACTCAGACGTGGCCGTTTGGATGTTTTCGGCAGTTGTCATTGTGTTGTATTTCTGGGCTGTCTTATATCAAGTCTTCGTTCGTAAAGGGAGGTAATTTTCACGCGTTATTTGTTTTTTCTATTGGTGTCTGCGTTCATCGCGGCCGTTTTGTTTTTTCGAGGGGAGATAACTCTTGCCAGTATTCACGCGCCATTTAAGTTTGATTTCATACGAGACTTGAGCGAGATAACTCCTGATTTACATGCTGCTTACGAGATGATGTATATGTTCACGAGTCTACTCACATGATTTATGAGTAAATGATGAGAACATTATTGCCTGTGCTCGCGTGCTTTTTACATTATATTGCTGTTGCTACTGCACTAGGGTAGTGCAGCTGCTTCTGCTGCTGCTGCCGCTGCTGCATCTTCTAGTTTAGAAAAGAAAAAATGCAAGATGCATTTCGTATAAATCAAGCCATTATTTTCTCAATCCATGAAGGGTCACTCTGCGTTTCACCAGGCTTGTGACTGACTGTCCAAAGGATTGGACGCGTTCCCCTTCTTCCAAATCCCAACTGTCCAATGCTTCATCAAAGATGATTTCCTCCTATCTATAGCATAATTCCAAGCTTTTGTGTCGTAGTCTCCTTTTTCAATTAAGCGTTCGACCGTCTTCTTGATCTTTCTATGCACTGAGTCTTTCCGCATATTTTCTAATCAGAACATGATATTTAGATAAACATCCCTCATCGTATCTCTGTATTCCTCGTTCTTGTCTTCAAATGCAAGTTGGCGTGCCTTGTCTTCTTCATGTCAATCTTCAATGTTTTGTCGTTTTTTCGGACTAGATATTACTAAGCGCTTTGTTTACTTATATATCCCATGGTGATCCCCAACTTGTGTCTCCTTTGTCAGTTTCTTACATTGGTTTACTCGGATATGTTAATCTCCGTTTCTATATCTTGTCGTCTGTCCATCTTTTGCTTTAAATTATGTACCGATTGCTTGTGAAGCAAAAAAATGAATTGTCGATTAGTATGATAACTGAAATGTTCGCAAGAATACATTCCAGAGGTCCTAACGTCTCAGGATTCGTCGAACGAATGAGAAACTAACGATTAAGGAGCTTTAAGTACTGTTTGATTTTTTGATTTGTACTAATATGATTAGGGTTAGGGTTAAAGTATGTTTTGGATTAGGGTTAGAATATGAATTGGGTAAGGGTTACGATAAAGGTTTGGGTTAGCGTTCTAGAAATGAAAAGACTAACTAAAAACTTAGTGTTGGGTTCAATTCATATCACTGCTAGGGTTAGGGTGATAAAAATGGCTAGGGATTATCTGAAATCACCTGAAGCAGAAGGAGCAGCCATTTCCAAACATAGAAGCAGCAGCAGCATCAAAAATATTGTGAAATGAGCACGCGATCACAACCAAAACCATACTCGTAAGCGACTTATGAACTTATTACAGACAGAAATTTAACACATCAAACAGTACTTAAAGCACCTTAATTGTATGTTTCTCACTAGTTCCACGCATCCCGAGAGGTGAGGATCTTTGGAATGTATTATTGCAAACATTGCAGTTATCATACTAATCGACAATTAAATCGTCTGTGTCACAAGCAATCGGTTCATAATATAAAGTAAGAGATTGAGGGACAACAAGATACAGAAACGGAGTCAAACTTATATAATTCAGAGCAAAGTAGATCAAGAATACAGTTCAACGCTTGAAGAAGAAAGAGACGGACCTGTCGGAGACCTTTTTTGAATGGGACCAACTTAGGACCATGGTGTCTAAGTTTGGTTTTAATTCAAATACAATTTAATTTATTTAAATGTTTGTGATCATAATTCTGATTATAAGTTCTGTATTGTCAAGAACGAAACTAGAAAGATGGTATTGGACATTTTTAATTATTTGTTTTTCTTTTTAGCTTATACGAATATCTATCTGAAATTTACTAGAGTAACATTACTTTCTTTTCATTTCTGTCCAAAGGCTAAATCTCAAAATACATACAATACTAGTTTTGTGTTTCACAGGAGATTCCTTCAAGTATCACAATGGATAAAAATCCACGACAGCGGATAATAACAATGATATCTATAAGGAAAATTGTGCAACCAATGTTGGTAGAGAAGGAAGCGGTTGGTGATATGGAAGCTGTGAGGCTGTATCATTTACACATAAATATGCAACAAAGAAAGGTTATTCTAGTGAAGAACTGATGCAGTGGGAAAAGTGGAAGGGATCGGCAGACTCCGTCAAAGAAGCAACAATGAAAATACGCAGAATTTGCTTTCAAATAAATAATCATATCATCATTATGAAATGTTTTATATCTTTCGTGACCAGTAACCTACTGATACGATAGAATTATGTACTATTTAGTAATTGAAAAACAATTCCTATAAGCAATATTATGACAAAATTATAGCAATTCTGTAGAATTCATCTCTGGTCTGATTTTCATACTTTCATAATGCTTAAACGTACTTAACAGGTTCTTAAAAAAGCTAAGTTTAAGTTAACATTTTGAGTTAGATGCTTTTCTTATTGTTACGATTCACATACTAGTAGTCTCTTTTTTGCATTCACAAGTTATTATATTTTGAAAAGTAAAGTTTAATGTTTAATTATGTGTTTATGTTGAAATTGTTACACTAAGATATCTGTTTAAGATTATTTCAGTATATCAGATGAGAAAAAAAATTAGGTTTTCAAAAGAGATACTTTTTCATATTAAAGGGTAAATGATGCTCTAAGAGTTCACTTTTGTCGCTGACAACTGCAAAGATCAACATTTAAAAAAAAAGAGGGTTGGCTGATATAACATATATCCGAATGTTATCTGAAAACCGACTCTAAAGAATGCAATTGCACCTAAAAAATAATCAGTGACATTAAATGTAGTTTGTACGAAAATAACAAGATGATTAGAAATTTCTTTTTTGAAAGACAGGCTTCTCGAGTTTTTAAACATGGAATCTTTATTTGAGATGTTTCAAATTTCATAATTAACGTGTTTTAGCTGCAGAAATTGTTTCTCAGGTTGATCAATGAAAAACACAGAAAAATGTATTCCAAGCAGATTTGATGGGACATTTCAGGAAACTTGTTATTTCTAAAGAGGGAAGAGCAAATGTCTTCACGGTGAAAACTGGATAGAAATTACAGAAGTGTATTTCTCCTAGTCTCACCAGTAGGTTAAGTAAGCACGCGACTTTTTAATCAATTTCCGCGAGTGATTTGCTGCCATTTTAAAATTTCGCGTTTTACATTCATTTCATGGGAGAAAAAAATTCTCATTCAGCTAGGTCAAGAGTTAAAAATATTTCTTCCTACTCGATAGTAAAATTTCGATTTTCACATGCTCGCGAAAGTTCGCTTGTTGAAAATCGAAATTTTAATATTTGGAGAGAAGAAATATTTTTAACTCACTCCTACCTGAATGAGAAAATATATTTTTACTAAAACCTTTTTTTTAGTTTTACACTAAGTCAATGCTGCTGTCATTTCAAAATAATGTTATTTCATATTGATACATTCCTTATTGCCTATATAACTCATCCATATCATAGTTCTGATAAAATCAAATACGCCTTCGTGTTATCTTTGAGATGTTATACCTGCGTCAAGCATTTTAAAATAATTTTGTCAACGTGCCCTTCTAGGGATTGTTTAAAAAGCAAAATATTCGGAAAAAACTGAAATGCATAATAAATCATGTCCGTTGATGGTGGTAAAATAGGAAAATTTGTTTCCGATAAATATTTTTCTTAATTCAAGTTTGTAAAATCAGAGGTAAATATATTTTAATGCATTTCAATATACGGGGAGTGCTCGACTATTTCAAACAAAGATAACAGTAAACACCTACAATGACAGACATGCCACAATTCACAAGCGAACTGCACTAGAAAAACACAAATGAAAGACTAGAGACAAACGTAAATAACGATAGGAACTCGGGATAGCTGGACTTGGTGCGCAAAAGTATGCGGAGGGGTTGAGTCGGTTTAGGGATACCCAAACCTCCCTTTTCTCTATTCTGGTTCACTTTAGTATAATGAACATACGAATAAAACTCAATCCAGGTAGACAACCTACTCTTTGACCAGAAGAATATGACAAAACGTAATTTAGAAAGATGGGTCAAAAAGAGCTCGTCGCTAAACTGCCGGCTAGCTCAGGGAACCTAGTCTGCTGGAAAAATACTGCCGCACTACGGAAGAAAAAGTAAACTCAAAACTTCCCGAAGGGTTTGTTAAAGAGGCGTCATGTATTTCAGTAGACATCGGCAGTATCAGTGAGAGGCCAGTATATGTGTAAAATATTAAGGTAAGGTCACTGGATTCCAAAGCCAGTTTAACGGGTTTGTGTAGAATATCCCGTCGATATCAACTATCGCGTAAAGAATGTAACTTAAGTCCGTTTTTCTGGATTTTTTATCAGTTTCTTATATATTTTAACAACATTTCACTAAAATCGATAAGAAATGCCCTTTGTAATAAGTTGTTTGCGAGTCACATCATATTTAGATATCAAATGTTCATGTCTTTTGTATATCCATAGGAGATTGTGTTCTCATCGACAGAAAATGATCTGTGAAGTGACTTTTCATATGGCTAAATATGTGATATGGTTTATTTCGTTTATTTAAATTAAAAGCAAATGCATGTTTTCAGTTATAAATCTAAGTTTGTTTTTTCTTTAATTTATTCTTGATGACAGTATTCTTAATATACTGCAGACAAATTGTGGAAGCTAACAATAGAAACATTTATTAGTGTATATAGTGTATATACAAAATGTAGTTGTCTTACGGCTAAGTTAAGGTAGATCGACACTAATACATGAAGCATTCGATTGGCGCATTTGCGAAACACGAGTCGGATGCGGAACTGACTTGATTTTCAAGCCGGAATATCCCTTTATTGGCCTTTTCATTGTGAGTTAAATACACTTTCCCGCGAATTAGCTTCCCTTTTCCGTAAAAATTGTCTATTTCGATTACTATGAAAAATATCTTTCTTAATCAAACGGCGACATAATAATGTTTCAGTTCATCATGTAGCTGAAGTTTATATCTCTGATATATCAAAAAATACAAAAAATTTGTCTGGTAATTTTTTCATGTGAAAGCTAAATAATAAGCAAGTTCTCACGGTTTACTATATATATTCTTTGTAAATATAGCTAAAAAATACTGATTTTGGCCTGATTTACAAAGTCTGATGTCAGGAAAAGATGACTGGTGACATATCATTTTTATTCTATTTTTGGAACATATGAGTTGAGACCTACAAAATATCTTAAGATAAGAAAATTCTGTCTGGATTCTTATTACGCTCGTACTACCCTAAATCACATAATGCCGAATTGATAGTATATTTCCCCAAGAAAGAAGCTTCGATGTGAAGCAGACACTATATGATTATAGGCAAATAGGAATGCACATGCTTAGACAGTGTTTTTGACCTTAAATATCTTTGTGTTCTACTGATATTAAAGTCTTGAAGGGATACACTAGCTTTCTTTTTTTTATTTTTTGCATTTACCTTCTGAACGCCAGAGCATTTTTCCTGTACAGCCTTATGTTGCCATACATTCCAAAACGTAACAATAAATGGCACGTTACGTTGCGAACTATCAATTACAGCGTTATATTAAATGGCATCATCGGAAAAATTGTTCGGCAACTCAATTATACCTTAAGGAGATACGCTTAATCTGACATGTGACATTGAAAGCAAGAAAGAATTAAGATGGGGAAAAAAGCAAATCAAAGAGGCAAAAAAAAAATAATTATGAAAAAAAATTGTTCACTTCTACAGTGTGATACGAACGACTATCCGCAGGGCACTGTAAACTATGTTTACATAATAAACACCTGTTCCTTATCCCAATTTTCAATTATTTTCCAGTATATTCTGGCCATACTTTTCTATAATTACTGATATATCTCGTTACCTTTGAAAACAAAACAGAAAGAACCCCATTTAGTTTCATTAGATGAACTTATACATTTCAAAAACACTTCGTAGTAAAAAAAATAGACGAAATATGAATGTTTTGAAAGTTCCGGGTTAACAGCATTATAAACATGACGACCATCTTTCTATACATTCTAACCGGCACCCTCATTTTGAACCACACAAGAAAATCATCGACTATTTGTAAGTGAAAACAATTATACAAACTATCCTGTCTACCTTTCATTTTGAACAACATACGGAAATCGACTATTTTTCATTATAAAAAGTGAGACACATAAATATGCTTACTTTCCTCACCGATTAGTTGTCAGTGTCAACAATGATACACAATCCATGTAGACCTTCACCCTTTTACGAAATGCGTGCATCGACTAGTTTTAAGCACCAACAAAGATTTACGATTACCTGTCGACCTTCACTTTGAATCACACACGGACATCAACTTGTTTTAAGTACAAAGATATACACTTCCATGTCGACCTTCATATTGAACCACAAACGGACATCGACAACAGTATTTAGCTGTCAGTATAAACAAAAATACTAACCCTTCGACCTTCTTTTTGAACCAAATTTATACAGTTATAGACTAGTTCTCAGTATAAATGAAATAAAAGTGACAACAGGAAACACCTACAATGGCTGAAAATTATAATTACATGCCACAATCTGCTAGGGAACTACACCTTAATACACACTAACCTGTCGACCTTAATTTTGAACCACACAGGGACACCGACTACTTGTCCGTACAAATAATGTTACACACTAACCTACCGACCTGCATTTTGAACCACACATCATATGGCAAAATGAAGGTCGGTTTGCTAATTTGCATACGACCACCATTTTAAAACAATATGGCCGACTTAATTGTAATGCAATAGTAAGAGCTTGATAATAAAAAAACTAAATTTTACTCAATAAATTATGTGTGGGCAATTTCTCTTTTCTTAAATTTACCCCTACACCAGTTTTGAATTCTCGGGGCGAATTTGGCATTTGAACACAATAAACTGGAGGTTCCTGGCAATATTCTTAAAATGAGGCACTTTTCTTTATATTCCTAACTAGATTTTGTCAAAACCCTGAAATTTGAAGGCCGTTCCTTCGAAATTGGGCCACTGAATACAAACTCTCTTTTCCTGTAATGCCACTTCCGGATAAAAAGTTCCGGTAAATGTACTTGGTTTTTGGTTCTGTTTCGATTTGAAGGTTCCTGAAAGCTACAAAAAACGTATTTTTTCATATTTTCTTACTTTGAGGCCATTTTCTTGGTGGGAAGTGGAAAGTCAATGTCTAAATATAAACCCATTCCCTCTGCAGAAACTTGTCTTGTTGTCTGCAACGGTGTCCTTATTTTGTAAACAAGCGATCATGTGATCATCTATGGAATGTAAGGTACCAATTAGGTAGAAATTAATTATTTACAAATTGTATGTTGACCCGGGTTGTTTAGGTCCTCGAAAATTGATTCTAAAATTATGTATTGTGACGTCTTCAAGGTTATAAAAAATTCATGACCTCATGAATAAAAAAGTGATCCTAATTTTGCCATATGTGGATATCGAGTACTTATCAGTATAAACAACGATACCCACAAACCTGTCGACCTTCATTTGGAACCACCCACGGACATCGAGTACTTGTCCGTACAAATAATGATACACACTAACCCATCGACCTGAATTTTGAACCACACACGTACACCGAGTACTTGTCAGTATAAACACTGATACACACTAACATATCGACCTGCATTTTGAACCACATATGGACACCAACTACTTGTCCGTACAAATAATGATACACACTAACCTATCGACCGGCCTTTTGAACCACGGACGGACACCGAGTACCTGTCAGTATAAACAATGATACACACTAACCTATCGACCTGCATTTCGAACCACATATGAACATATACTCGTTGTCAGTATAAACAAGTCTGTTATATTCGTATCGAGAAATACTTGACGTGAAGTTGTACGACTTATCACGATGATTATTAATTTTCTATTACAAATGAATAATTCATAGTACATTTTCTTTAATTTTCTATTTTTTTTTATTATGTTTACAAGGGTACTTGGACTTGAACCTGCTCAATTATTGTAAAGCAATAACTTTTTTTAAAAAACCAAATGAAAATATTTATAAAAAAGAAACAGTTTATATTTTTTCCTTTTATCGAGAAAATATACATCCTAGTATAACTAACAGAACGCTCAAGTATTAAACAATTCACAAAAATACCACTGGCAATGTGATACAAGTAACTACTAACACCTGTCTCTACAACACTTATCACAAAATTAAAAGGATCAACTTAACAATGAAGGGATATTGAGTAAATGCAAATGAGACAAATACATGGTAATACTTAGCAATGGAACAACACTTTAATTGTTGTTCTTTATCTTGAAGTCAAGTAGACTTTCGACTAAATAATAACTTTTAAAATATAAGTAAATCGAGGCAAATACATTGCAACAAATTGGAAAGGAAAATGGAAATAACGAGCAGTAATAAAATGTTCTGCGATGTAATAATCCATGTAAGGGTCAGGCAGTAAGCGTCACATCAAATTTTTGAACTTCACATTTTATGGGTCTAAATGCCTTTATTTGGTCCTTAAAACAAATCCTGGAAGGTTTTTACATACATCTCTGCGTAAAATACAAAGAAATTTTTGACAGGTTATATATATATATATATATATATATATATATATATATATATATATATATATATATATATATATAGTGGAAAATTTCGCGGGAAAATTTTCTCGGACTTTTTCCTGTACAATGTAACCAATTTCAAATGAATGATCATATTTCAAAAAGAAAAAACCAAACAATAAAATGTTTCGTCAAAACTATGTTTATTGGGTTGGTTTTATTTATTTTTATGTTCAAAAGTGCGTTTTTCACTTATGTGCCACTACTCTTATGTTTTCTGTCTGATCTTTAGATAGACTGGTACTTTATAGCAGAATATGTATTGTCTATAAAACGTGGATATTATAATTTTAAGTGTGTTTTCTAAATGCAATCCCTGCAGGATAACCATATGCATCATAATAACTATTTCCATAAACCCACAGACCGAACCTTATTTGCCAACGATGTACAATACGGTGAACTCCACTTTGTATGGACATACTAAAAGTACTGAAGTATTTCAAACCTTGAGACACATTATAAATATTTTGAACATTTACACTTTGTCCATCCAGGATAAAATCTTCAACGCCAAGAGTTATAACGGATACACTTATAAAACTTTGGAATCCTGAAGGAACAGCAAATTCATATTCCCATAAATATTGGTTCATGCCATGAATTGTCATCATGAATGAGTCTCCTTTTTTGTCCGACAGTTCGTGTGGGTAAATCATAACAAGGACACTTTCTGACGATTGAACGTAGGATATTGTTGTGTGGAATATATCAAAATATTCTCTTTGATTTAAAGTTTTTGTTATTGTTTTGTCTCCAGTTTTAAATGATAATGTAGTAGTTTTAACGGCCTGTATACGTACGGTATTATTAGAGCGTGTTGATATTTGTGGAATTATATATATGTTATCAAGTTGGTCACTGGGTAACACCATTTCCATACATGGCTGATCTGAACTATCACCTATATATTTTAAATGAGTTCTTGCAAATGTATTTCCACTGACGACAACTACAGGTCTCGAGGCCGTTACCATGGTTCCCGACAAATCAGATTTACTAGACAGCTGTAAAGTACTATATTTTTTTAGTACTGTTGTTATGGTATCGTTGTTATAATACTGTGTTTTGTTATACGACAATGTTCCTTTTAATTTGAGTCGTATATTGACCGTAGTTCTATCATGCAGGGGAGTAATAGCAATAATACTTCTGTCTATATAATTAGAAAAACTCGGTATAACGAAGTTTCTTGATGCGTATCGTGTAGGGACGACAAGGAAGCCCTCACTAGCCCCTGATCTATGCAGAAAACCATACAACGTAATACTAACATTAGAATGGACGTGCACTCCTGCATTACTTATTCCATCAGACATCAGAACATTCTTTTCCAGGACATGTTCAAAATGGCCGCCGTCGCTAATAACAGATGTATTTTTGTTGTCGGAGAAGTAGTAAACTGATAGCTGTGTTGGTGTGTTTGATGATACCAAGAGTTCTTGAACATAATATTTTGACCATCCTCGGTGGAAAATAACGATAAAGTCACGATCCTTACCATCTGAAAAATAAATAGAAAAGACAATATAGATATTGAACTAGATAAAGATAATAGTTTACTGAAAATGGTAACTTTGAATTTTCAGGAATTTCGTTCATTTTTGTTTTTGTTTTTGTTTTTTTGTTTTTGTTTTTGTTTTTTTGTTTTTGTTTTTTTTTGTTTTTCATTTAAAAGAAATTCCTTAATATTTTCCGAACGGATATTTCAATGTTTTACGCTGAAATCATTGAAAGCTTCGTAGAGAATGTCATCGTATCTGCAATATAAATTTGATTAACTGGATGAAATACCCTTTCGTAGAGAATGTTATTGTATCTGCAATATCAATTTCTTTCACTGGGTGGAATACCATGTGGCAAATTCATCAATACTTTCCTCGGTAATAATGGACCGTACCTTAAGTGGGGTCGACATTTCTCAATCATACTTCTGCATCATTTCACTTAAGTAGACTTTAGTTTTTACGTTAACACATCTAGGAAATCGCATATCGCGCCTTTCTTTATGAATACTTTCACGAATCACTCTCCATAAAAAGCCATTTCACAGAAAAAAAAACACTTACACCCGTTCAGCGCCCTCAATAATCACTTGAATGCGAAATTTAGGCAAGTTATCCGAATGTTTTTTTGTCTGTGACTTGAGAGCATATTATTTTACTTTACGCAGTATCCTTAATATAATATTTACAGAAAAACAATAATTCGTTAATTTAAATACTAAAAGATAACAAACTATCATCATATAGTATTTTTTCAAGTCTTTTATATTGCAGTTTCGTTGTAATAAAACCAATATTTCATTCAAATACATTCCCCGGGAAAACAACCTCATCTGGGTTGGCAACTTTTGATGTTGACTTTATACAAAGGCAATAATTATTAATGTTAATCGACAACTTTAAACAAGACAAAGAGGCTAAATTATTATAGTATTAATAAATGGGTATTTCCATAATGGCACTGTTATGTGTTTGAGGTCTGTAATATTCGTCTAAGGATGGCTGTAATGGCACGAGGCAACGCCGAGGGCCATTATTACAGACCGATGACACATAACAGGGCCATTATGGAAATACCCATTTCTTAAAACTTTTATTAACCAGATTGGTGATCTTATCTAGATTAATAAGTGAATGGAAATGTATATAAAATAATTTTAAACAATCAAGGAATGATGCATATCTTCGAATCCCTTGTGATGAGATGAGTAAAACGAGAGGTCACATGTAGGGTCAAATATCTGACACAAAAAGCTTCTCCATACAGCTGTATTAGGATTCACCCCAATGGAAAAAAAATCTTTTGAACGAAATCAAGAAAAAAAAAGGTTTATTTTATTCCTTGTGATGAGATGATTAAAATGAATGGTCACAAGTAGGGTCAAGTATTTGAAACAGAAAAAAATACTCTCCATAAAGATGAATAAGGTTTATCGCTGAAGTACAATTTTTTTCAGAAAATCAAAAAAAAATGTATATTTTCGGATCCCTTATGATGAGATGATTAAAATAAGTGGTCAGAAGTAGGGTCAAATATTTGAAACAGAAAAAAAATATTCTCCATACAGCTGGATTAGGTTTACCGCTGAAGTACAAAATTTTTCCTTTTTTTTAGAAAATCAAGAAAAGATGTATATTTTTGGATCCCGTATGATAAGATGGTTGAAATGAGTGGTCACAAGTCTAGTAGAGTCAAATATTTGAAACAAAAAAGTTAGTCTCCATACAGCTGCATTTTAACCTCTGTGTCACGTGATCAATAATGGCCCTGTAATAATGCCCTGTTTTCTGGCTGTAATGGCCCTGATTTGGATCTCGTAATAACCGGCTGTGAAAATTTCTCCTTGATAATAAATAGGCATTTTCTATCATATTGTAGTTAGTTGGTTAATAATTGTTTTAAAATATATACTTCAACCATACAATCATGAAGTAGGAGTTTTCCTTTTGTCATCATTATTATTATTAAATTGCATTAGTATTATTATTATTATTATTATCACTTTATATCAGTATCATTATTATTATTATCACTTTGTATTAGTATCATTATAATTACTATTATCACATTTTATAAGATTCATTCATATTATCATTATTGTTATTATTATCACTTGTATCAGTATAATTATTATTCTTATTACAGTGCAATAGCATCATTATCATTATTATCACTTTGTATCAGTACATTTGTATCATTACCATATTATCACTTTGTATTAGTACCACTATTATTACTATTACTTTGTATTGGTTTCCTTATTATTATTATCACTTTTTATCATATGCTTAATAATAAATACAGACGTTTTGAATATGTGATACAGTGCATGACACTCGTTCCGTATTCACACTATGACGTCATATCCTTTATCGCATACCCTTTATCGCATGGCTAACCCTTTATCACACACCCTTTATCGCATGGCTAGCCCTGTATCATACCTTTTTTCCAATTTTTTTTTTTCAATTTTACTTTTTTATGAAAAAAAAATTTCAGGGGGGTAAAAAAATTTGGGGGCAAAAATTTTTTGGGGGGACAAAAAATATTTTGGGGGATAACAAAGATTTGTTTGGGTGAAATTGTTTTGTGAGGGTCAGTTAAAAAATCTAGCAAACTTTTTTCCTTCATATGTAAGATTTTTTTTTCCAAAACCTCCAGTCCTTTCCAACCATTTTGAAATTTTCCTCTTCACAAAATACATGTATTTTCTCTTACCGATTTCAATTTCTGACAGAAGTTTTGGATTTCTAGTCCCCTTGTTTAAACATACGATAAACTGTATAATACATGATAAAATCCGTATCAAATGTCGTATCATCCCTCGACCAAGGCCCTCGTGCTGATATTGGTAAATCGGGATGATACGGCATGTGATACGGATTTTGCCATGTATTATTCCCTATGTATTAAATAATGACTATTATTATTATTGGTAGTAGTATTTAAACATAATATATTTACCTGACAACAATGTCTCATTTACGACTGGTGAATTTACATCAGAGACACCTGTTTCAGACGTTTTGTCTGAACTGACGGTGGAAACAGACGACTGATAGCTCTCGCGAATTTCTTCCAATAATTGTGAATAATTTGCTCGTATTTCATTTTCAAGTTCCAAAAGTTCCTTTTTCATATAGGAATCAAAATATTTTCCGAAATTCTGCTTCATTTTGTTAAATTGGTCTTCAATTTCTCGCTCGACAAACTTTTGAATGTTTGTATTCATCTCGCTTACATCCAATTCCGCTACTAACGGAGCACTTAAATGATTAATGAACGGAATACGAGTCTTTGGTTGAGGTTTTCCTGTAGCAATAGCAATCAGAACGGTTAAAAAGAACACAATCATTATTATTTTTCTTTCGTTATCAAAGTATATACGTACTAGATTATAAACTGTATAGGTCCTACAGTTTCACAAGAGGTAATTAAGATATCTAGAACTGCCTTGCTAGATCTGTGTATACGTGTTGGATTTTGTAAAATCGACCCGGGAACACTAAGAATGGTTAAAGACAAATAACATGTGCATAATGACATTCGTAAGAATTATCTTGATAATAGGGTTTCTATCTTGGCACGAATCGTTGTAATATATATTCAAGTCAAAATATGCCTTTGATGTTGGTTGAAATACGCTGTTACACAAGTTTTTATCTTTTAGTACTTATATCTCTCACGTCAATTGCTTTTTTCTGTTAATTAGAAACTCAAAGCATGCCCTTCAATACACAAGAACATCACGTGCATCATTTCATATATGATTAATTAACTCT
>MJUU01053478.1:37789-64358 GCA_002080025.1 Modiolus philippinarum
TGGCATTGCACAATATCATGTCCTTCTTCCATAATTGATGACGTTGTTATACCAAATCTATTTAGAAGTATTTCAATTGAAGTTTCATATGTAAGAAGGCTTGATATCATAGTCAACGGAAATTATGTCCTTAGCTAGCTGTCAGTAACTGCGAGCATTTGTCCGGACAGTACCTGTGTGTATTGTCTTCATGTTTTATGTACTTCATTGTAAGGGTACTCGTCTTGATAAGTTGGACTTTTTTCTAGTTTGATTTTTACTGTGAGTCTTTTTGTGTATTTATTTTTTAGCCATTCACCACACATAGGGGGAGGGTTTGGATTCAAGAAAACGAGTTTAACCCCGCCGCAATTTTTGCGCCTGTCCCAAGTCAGGAATATGTTGGTGATTAACATGTCCGTGTCTTCTTATAAAATTTTAGTTTCTTGATATTTGGGTTATTGGATGTGGTTTGTTTCCATTGATTTATCCACTTTTTACCCTTTTGGGGGGCCATTTAGGGCTTGCTGTATGGTGTGAGGTTCCCCACTGTGTTGAAGACCGTACGGTGACCCCTAGATGCTTTGTTGTGGGTCGTTTTAACCTGGATATTGGATGTTGTCTCCTTGACATTTACCCCATTTCCGTTCTTTTTCAAATAAATGGATCTTTGAATATTTTTGTTTTTGATTTTCTTTGCCTAACATTAATTTTAGTAAACAAATATCATTTAAAGTAGGTATCAAATGAAAAATATTACAAATTACATTTTTAGGTTATAAAACACCAAACATCAATAAAACTTACCCCTACCCCAATAAATTATTGCTAAATTTTGCAAGTTTTTGTCGACTGTTGCATATAAATGGTCAAAACACACAAATTCTATAGTTTATATATCAATATTGCATGAATAATATCATAATGTGCCATATTTACACACGTTTGTAGACTGAAACCGAGTAGTAAGCCTGAAATTGATGAAAACTGGGACTGTTTACCATTTTAGAATTGTCCAAAATTCACTGTTAAATCTATAAATCTATTAGACTTGGAGCATATACTAGTATCTGACGATATGTGATTCAATTGCTTTTACAATGTTTTAGTTATGCATTAGCTATAATAAAAAAATGTGTATATGTAGAAGAAAGGTTCAATCGGTTTAAAATTGCGGAAATGTTACCTTTACCCCAAATAAATACTGCGAGAATTCCTAAGGTTTTTCCAGTTTTAGTATATAAATGAACAAAAGATGTCCATGCTTTTGTTTCATTTGACTGTACAAAATGATGAGAGATATTAGAATATGTAGTTTTAAGGTCCAAAGAAGGAATTAATTTATTATTTGTGCTAATATTTGTGCGAATTCGGAATTTTCATTCTTTCAGAATTTCCTATAATTCACTGTAAATTCACTATATCTTTCAAACATGGAGTTTTTTCCAGAAAATTGGCAATTTAATTGTTCTCAGGTCTGCATTATCCGTCTAAAAAAATGTCTAAATGAACAAGAAGCTTTAGGTAGATTATTATACGGATATTTTCAATCCTTCCCCAACATATAGGTTTTATTTCAATGCACCCACATTCAGCTGCATTTTTTTTAATCAAAAGACAAACACAAAATGATACTTTTCGTTCTTAAGGATTTTCAAATCATTAATTCAAATTCACAGTAACTACGGTATTTAGTTATTTGTTACCACTTGGTCGATGTCTAGCTGGTGGACTGTTAGTCCCCAAGGGTATTCACCAGCACAGTAGTCAACACTTCAGTGCTGACCCGAAAGCCGATTCTATTTGGAAGCTTACAATATCTAAATTTTTGTAAATTTTGTTGAAAACTAAGGAGTATCTCCCTCATGCAGAGCTCTGTCCTTAGCTGATTTTGGCTTTACATTTAGATCACATTGGTTATTTGTTCTCTATCAGTTTCTAAACATCTTGGAGTTTATGGTCTTCCACACGTTTAGATCTATCTGCACTAAAGAGACATAAGTTGTCGAAATGCGCATATGCAGAATTCACATTTACAGTAACTTCGGCATTTAGTTATTCAAACTTATAATATACTTTTCATCAAAATTGTTTTCATACAGTGACCTCACTTATAACATTTGAAAGTGAATTGTTTTACTCATAATTTGGGCATAACATCTTAAGATATTTCAGTAGGACTACCCACTTATTCCAAGCCCCCTTTTTGTAAAATTGTGTTACTCTTTACCGTTTACTTGATAAAACAGTAACCCTGTGCTTATTTTTTTCCAATAGAAACAGGCAAAGGTATCAGTGTATATTTTTCTGTCTGGATTGCATTGTTTACATGTACGCATTACTGCAGTAAGGACACAAGACATTAATATGTCCATTTAAATAAATTAAAGGAAAAGGCAACGTATTCTTACATCCATAGATATACTTCTTAGTACTGTTACATCAAATATTTTTACCCCATCTTCATAACATATAAAGTTTATTATTCTTGTCACAACCTTTCTTGAATTCTCAACATCTCAACATGAAATTAACCGGCTAGTACTTGTAAGTATAAAAAGAAATAAATCAAAGAAATTACCATGGCAAGCATTTACTCATTTTACTAAAATTGCTAAAATATACTTTCAAAAATAAAGTACATATATTCATGTACATGTCTCCTTAGTTTTGGTTAATATCTGCAACACATAGACATATTTGTCATTTAATCGCAAACATATATTAAATTCTACAATCTGAAAACTCCGATTTTTCAATATTTCTGTTATCAAAATATTTTTCTTTGCACACTTTTATAATGACAAATTGAAACGATCAATTGCAATTATTTTGTAGCTACATCAATAAAAACATATCAATTAACAGTTTGTATATAATTTTTAGTATGCCTTATTTCAAATTATTTAAACTTATTTTCCATAAAAAATTACCAGTTTTAGTGGGTTTTTTTAATTACATTTTAAATGATAAAATATTAATTGGTAATTACAAAATATTAATTGCTTTTTCTTTATCACAGATATATTTTCGCTTTCTTATTTAGAAATAATAAAAAACGTAAAAAGCTAAAAATCTGAAAATTCCCATTTTGCATGAATATTTTTATATTTAACTGCCCTTCACCACGCACATGGTTTTATTTGTTAAATATGGGGGTCTCTGTGTATTTTGGTGTTTGAAAATGATATGTCATGTCCCCTTAATGCCATGTTTAAGCTTTTTGTAGATAAAATAAAACGAATTTCAATCAAAATTTTCAAGTTATATTTCAATTTCATGAAGTATTTACATCTCAACGTCAAAAACAGCAGAAATTCTGAAACATGTAAACTTGCCATTTGGCTTACAATTTGGAGCAGGTGGGCAGAAAGGAGTCCTCTTAAAAATTTATATCTACTAAAATGGTCTATAGTGAAATACACACTAGAACCCGCATTGCACATGACATTTTTATCAGTTAGAGTCTGAATATTTTAAAAAGTTTTGCTTTAATTGTTAGGGGGTGGGGTGCTAATTTTGATATTTCTGAACCTGCAATAAGTCTGAATCTTAATTTCTTCACCCATTTTGTTGCTAATATATCATAAATCATAATTACATTGGCAATCATTAGATATATATTCTGCTTTTTACGAACCTAGAATCAGAAAGTCCAAATTGTGAAAATATTTAAAATTCTGAAAATTTTCCATTTTTGAAGAATTTGATACCGAAAAACAAACTTTTATGGATTTTAATGGTCTTGATGTCCATTACTGTATCACAAATAATAAGTTAGGCATAAAAACCAGACGACGGTCGTTAAACTGAAATGTTTTGACAACGTAAAATCGTCATTTTCGCAATTTGGTGCAGGGGAGGGGTACATTCTCTATCCCAGATCGTAAAAAGGGCGTAAAAGGCCGAACTGGTGTTCATTGTAAAGGATATCAAATAAGATCTTATTTGATGCCAAATCTCAGTACATCTAACTTAAGGATATCAAATAAGCTTTCATTTGGTACCGAATTTAATTACATCTAAGTTTAGAAAATTGTGGAGCTTAAAAGATGAAACTTAGGTTAAAACGAAATTACAAGAATTTTTCGAGGTGTACTATAAAAGTGGCCCTATACTGTCTATTACTGCAGTTTATGTTCGTGTTAACATATTTTATTTTGAAGAGGGGACATAGGAGGACTGAAAAAAAAATGGTTTGGAAGGGGGTGCAAGAAGTGTTTGCAGCCCACGGACTAAGATATAGCACAAAAGATAGGCCAAAATTATTTCATCAAACTCAAAAAAAAAATCCTAAGTGATTACATGCTACCTTTTTGAAACAAACCAATAAATATAACCTTTACTAAAGTTTTCCGACTCATAGTAATCCACAACATAAATGACATATTTTTAGCTGACGTCTTATGTTTTTTTTTNTTTTTTTTTGTTTGTTTTAGTTTAATGCGATCACTGTAATTCCACAAATTTCGAATTAATGCATAGAAAGAATATATCTACTAAATTCATTAGAAAAAAAATATCCGTCAGTTTCTTGCTAATACATAAACCTCGTCTTTTCAGAGAAAATGTAAATAAACAATTCTGAGTAATTGCTAAATCCTCGGAAACATCTGAAATTGATAATCACCGCAAAATTTTAATGTGTGTAAGCTAGAATTGTGATGATCTAATGTTTCTCTTTTATATCACGCAAATGTATCATTAAAATGAACGTAAATACAACTGCTGAATATTCAGGTATTTTGTATAGCTGTATACATTATGGATTTGGTATTTACAGCTGGTTATTCGTGGCTAATATCTATTTGTTTGTTGGTTATTTCTCGTGGACAGGCTAAAAGAAATGAAATTAAAGTGACCAATAATTCTGGTTCTTATGTCATCAATTACTTATATTTAGGTCTGTTAGCACAATAATTTTTCTTTTTTACATTCCCTTTAAGCCATCTGTAGGTTATTGTTTTCCTATTATAGAATTTTGTGAAATTTTCTGTGTAGAAACATATTTGTATTATTGTTGAATATATAAAAAAAATGAAATTTGGGGTCGCCGTGCATTTATGCACAAAAACTGAAAATGTAAATTTAAGGATTTACATAGAAATGTTAGGGGAAATGATTATATGAGAGGATACCTTTTGAATATATTGTAGATTTTGTTTATACTTTGCATTTGTTTTGAAATCATTATACAGTTTACATATAAGAGATAAATGGCAAAATGTTAATTTCTCTAGTGATATCTATATGAAATTCTTTTATCAAATAGTCTCCCTTGCATAATTTCTGTGTTCTTTAAATCCAGCAACAGACTTAAAGCACATGTGTTTTAGTTCACCTTTTTGTAACGAAAATGTTTTGAGAGTGATAAGGAATAAAAATTTGAGACACTTTGGAACTTTCTTTACATTTTAAATAATTTTTTTGATAAATTTCTTAATGAATGAAACCTAAATGAACAAGTAGTAGACAAAAATTGCTGAATAATACCACTGAGACACCTTAATGAAGTTATATGTTGTATGTCTATCGTAAGAATTTCATAAAATGTTTAACCGTATTTAATGGAAGTGCATGTTCAATGTAAAGTTGCATGTACGGCACATAATGAAGAATATATTAATAACATTATTGTGACTATTAAATATGTTATTATTTATTACTGTTCTGAGAAAAGAGGAAAAATGTTATGAAAGTACTATTGTTCGTGGGGTTCCAATTTTCGTAGATATCGTGTTTCACTAAAACCAAGTTAACATCCAAACGAGACGGATTTTCCCTACAGTTTAATGATAGAATTCAAGACCAAACATTTAAGTATGCACAAAATAATGATATTAATGAAAACAACGAGAACTTATTTCCACGAATCAAAGTTCTCCCACAGTTTCTTTCTTATAAGGTAGAAGCATGGAATGTGGGCTCGAATGAGCACTAAAAAACCAGACGAATATATTATCTAATTATTATTACTAAACAACATTTTTTAAACAGGGCCAATTTGTAAGTTTATCAACAAATCCTTTTCTAGTAGCCCTTCTGAGGCTGGTCGACAGACGAAATTTTCATTCCTGTAATTTTCCCCAGTGAAATTTAATTGTTCCTTTCCTCTAACTAGGGTAGCGTTTTTTGTCTCGATATAATGAAAATATTGTCGAGTTGATGTTAAAAATAACTGATAGCTAAAAATAACAGTAATCTCCACGATATACTATGATCAAGGCTGCATATCAGCAGTGGAAAACGAACATTTTGTCCGTAGATGACTCGTTATAAGGCTCAAACAATACACATCCTGCCTGTTTGAATTTCCAGTTCAAGATATTCTCATTCACCAAAAAGTATAAATATATACAAACAAACATAATATTGCTACAATGGCAATAAACAACAACCAGTTAATAGTATGACAAAAACAAAATCGATTAATAATAAAATTAGATAAGTGTAATATTGATAACAATCAAATTATGATTTAATATTAGTATGGAGATAAAAATTAAATGTTACAAGTATGACAATTAACAACAATCAATAAATGACTGAATGTTACTAGTATCACGATAAACCACATTACTAATTGTTAAATGTGGCTTTATTATTGCAGGGATGGCGATAAAAAAAATTAATTAACGAGCAATGCATTTTGCATAAGCCATGTAAGTGCTACAAAATAATTTCATATAGTTTGCTAAAACACGAAAATATAATTGAAAGAAATCATATGTACGTGTTAAATCATTTTTGATTACTTAAACCGATGAATAAAAATCGTTATCATGTAAAATTGTAATTATAATACAGTTTCATGCATCACAAAATTAATTAATTAATTGTTAAAGATTTATTTCCAGTACATAGACCAGACGAAACCCTTTTTTTCGATTAAAAGGGAGTTTTCCAGTTAAGAAGACATTAAGATGTCTTCACCAGAATCAGCCTATTGTTTACCCATACAATAAAAAAAGAAAAAAAACAACCAAACTGTTCATGTAGGGACCCAACAATCGTTACCATGGAAAAACATATAATATCGTCATACGTCAAACAGAAAAAATGTACTCAATAAGCAGGATTTGTAGTCCTGACTACTAAAAATTATAAGTACTCAATTTGAATTACGTCCTTTTTCTTCCTTCAACACGATTGGAATTAGAAATAATGATAAAAATTTTAAAAAAAGACTCCCATACCATATATTTATAGGAATCTATTGGTCACATTCGTTATTGGATAAACATTGCTATTGTTAAACCTATGAAAAATGCAGAGCTTAGTTCCCCCCCCGCATTTTGTGAAACACATGTTTCTCAAAAATTACATCGCTAACCTTTTATATTTTTTTGGCTGTATTTACTTCTTGTTCAATTTTTAACAATAAATCGCATTTAATTGAAATCCTGGTATTTTTTAAATTCACCAGGGTACATCCTTTAACATTTCTGATGTTGGCTCAAACTTTATAATGCGGTGAAGGTTGTTGTGGATTTAGCCTTAAAGCGTTATTTTCAATAAGGGAAGGTCACAAGAAAATCTTTAAATATGAAAAAGAAAGTATGCCAAACATTTATCCATTTGCCTAAATTCCAATAAAAAATATTATTAGATATGTCTAATTCCATCTATGAAAAAAGCAGGTACAAACGTAAACTGAGACATCTTAAGTTTGGAAGACAATCAGTCAAATAATGAGATTAATTTTAAAACTTATGATCTCAAATTCGAGGTAACTGAGGTTGTTTCAACATTTTTACAATGTTCCATGCACTGAAGAGACATAAGTTGTCGAAATGAGCATATACAGAATGAAAATTAACAGTAACTTCGGTATTGTTCTTTATATCAAATTTGATATTTCTGTTCTGATGTAATCATAAGTGCAACATGTCCGTAGGTGAGCTTACCCTTCCACAGTACCAAACAATACTTGTGTTCACATTGTAAGTGCTTTATTGTTTGTGGCGTTTATATTATGTTTTGTTTGTTTCTTCCTCGGCATTTATATTGACCCTTATATTGCCATTCGTCTGGATTCATGATTCTTTGCTGTTGGTTAAGTATTCACTTGGAAAATTTTTATTGATGCGTACCAGCGACCTACTTAAGTTTTGTCTTTTGTCATGTAGAGTTTGATTTTCATTGAATTTGTATGCTTCCTGATAATATCAGTCATTTTATATCTTTTTCATCCATTTATTTTGAAATTGTATATTCTAGTGAGAAAATACCGGTTTTCAAAAATTCATTTCTTTGGATTATTCACAATATGTGCCAGATATACAAAATACAATACTCAATATGCATTTAGTAATAATGTTTTTGTTCTTGTGTGAATTTTTCATATGGTTGCACTATCATACTTTCAAACTTTGGCGTTTTAATTTTTGCAATTTCAAATTTTTATTCAGACCACCTGATTATTGTGCCCATATCTCATAATTTTATAATGCCACGTTTTCTTACTATTGACTCGATGACTGCTATGTGATTGTTAAATGTTGTGTTTGTATTTTATTAGTCATTTTTTCGGGCAACGGTTGACAGCACTTGTAAGAACACTTTTCGGTTAATTTAATGTTTGTTGACGATTCCGCATTCATGAGGCATAAACATGGATGAAGCGTTGCTCGACATCTAGCATTGACTTCCGCCCAGAGCTGTGCTAGGGGATGTTTTCAACTCACTAGGATGAACGAGCATAGCTCATTGTTGAAGGCTTCATAGTGACTTCAAGATGAAGGATAGCAATTAAAGTGTTGTTCCATTGCTTAGTTTTGCCATATATTTGTTGAGGCTTTGTCTCATGTGCATTTACTCCATGTCCCTTCATTGCTTACATAAAGGTGTTTTGCAACTCAATTTGAAATTAAATAGGATTAAATTCACATATAAATTATTTTCTTTTTTTGTAAATATATTCGAAAAAATTCATAGGTTAATGAAAATAAGATTATATATTGCGAGACAGCTGAATGTCAGAAAAATTTGACAGAACAAGAACGTTCGTTAAGCTGTCGTACAGGGAGACGAAATAA
Source organism: Modiolus philippinarum (assembly GCA_002080025.1). Classification (NCBI taxonomy): domain Eukaryota; kingdom Metazoa; phylum Mollusca; class Bivalvia; order Mytilida; family Modiolidae; genus Modiolus; species Modiolus philippinarum. Next base: position 46,807 of record MJUU01053478.1, read on the forward strand.
CAATATAAAAGATAAAATATAAACCAAAACCAATATAATCAAGAACAAAAAGGCCCAAATTTTCGGAGTTAACTCCTTTTGTGAAGGTGTGAAGAGAACAGATACGTCACCTTGGACCAAGACACGTGTCAATACTGTCGTCTACTACTAAAAAAATATGCCCAGCCTGTAATTGGAACTTCAAAGACATTACAAAATTAGAAAAAAAAATTAACGTTAGGTGTATATGCAGAATTACGACCAATGCATTGACAAATGACCAAAAACAAATAACTGATGATTATCAGACATTAAAACGATATCATATATATTAGGTTGATTATCGTTAATGGTCTTGTTTTGGAGTATAGAGGCAGTTCGATCTACAACTATAGTTTTGTCAATTTCGGTCTACGCGAGGGAAATCCGGATCAGAATAAGGAATAACCAATGAAAGTCATCGAAAGACCAGTATGTGACGTCACACTTCAACTATAGTTTGACGAGACTCGAGTTAATTATTACTTTTGTTTTTACAAGACATGCGCAGTTTATCATAACATTGCGCAATCTTCCCGTACAATAGTGAGTTCGATCTTCCTATTGTTGAACAATAGTTAATATTGTTGCGGATCGAACTACCTCATAGTAATTGAAGATTTGGCAAGAACCTGAACTCCTCTGATATTTTCATAGGCTTAACATTAGCAAGGTTTGATCATGAATTACAATGACAAAATAAACTAGAGGCTCATATGAGCGTATATCGCTCACCTGGTGACTGGTTTTATTCATTGTCACCAGTAGACCACCCATTCATACTATAAATCAGTTCACCATATGTTACATTTTCATTCTTGGATGAGGTACAAACTAAAAATCACAAACTTTGGAAGGGAAGGGATCACCCAAAGACAATTGTAACCAAACTTTGGAAGGGAAGGGATCACCCAAAGACAATTGTAACCAAGTTTTTTTGCAATTGGCTCAGTAGGTTCAGAGGAGAAGACATTTAAATGCATTTCCGTAGAGTCCCTATGTTAAACTATGTTCCATGCTGGCGGCCATCTTGGATGAGGTAAGAGCGTAAAAAATCACAAACTTTAAAGGGGACCACCCAAGGGCTATTGTGACCAAGTTTGGTTCAATTTGGCCTGGTAGTTTCCCTGCTGGCGGCCATCTTGAATGAGGTATGAACATAAAAATCACGAACTTTGAAGGAAAACATCTCAAGACTATTGTAACCAAGTTTAGTTCCAATTGGCTCAGCGAGTTCAGAGGAGAAGACATTTGAATGCATTTCCCATAGGGTCCCCATGTTAAACTGTGCTCCATGCTGGCAGCCATCTTGAATGAGGTACAAACGTTAAAATCACAATCATAAAAGGGGACCAACCAAGGACTACTGTCACAAAATTTGGTCCCCATTGCTCAGTGGTTTCAGAGGAGAAGATCTTTGAATGCATTTCCCATAGGATCCTATGTTAAACTATCTTCCCTGCTGGCGGCCATTTTGGATGAGATACGAACAGCGCTAGCTGGACGTATGTAAAAATTGTAGTTCTAGAAAACCTCAACACTTTTGCAATTCACATTTAACCTTTATCTCAAACAGTTTTTGAAATAAAAGTAAAAACGTTTAAAAATTGTGAAAATTCAAAGAAAAAGCGGCAATAACTTCTATATGGGTTGTCAGATTTTCTTCAAAATTGCAGGACCTGTAAATCTTACTATGCTGACCATTTTTCTAATAAAAACTTCACGTCTATCTTCTACCATTTTCAATATATAAGACTAAAAGTAACGGAAAACTGACAATTTTACGGAAAAAGGGGCAATAACTCCAAGATGGATACTCGGATATTCTTCAAAATTGCAGGGCAGGTAGATCTCATCATGCTGATCATTTTTAACTTGTCAGAATTTTGATATCTGTAATGCTTTTCGAGTAATTTGCAAAAAACGTCAATTTACCCCTATGTTCTATTTTTAGTAACAGCGGCCATGTTGTTTGGTCTACGGACATAAAAATCACAAACTTGATTCAGGCTAAGTTTGGTTAGTATTGGCCCAATAGTTTCAGAGGATAAGACCTTTGAATAAAAGTTAACGGACGGACGGACGGACGACGTACGGACGACGGACGCCGAGTGATGGCAAAAGCTCACATAGCCTTTGGCCAGGTGAGCTAAAAGGGATTTAACAAAATTCTACAGAATGCTCATAAAAATGTATAAGATGAATTTACTGATGAACATAAGGGATCCATGGGCAAAATATTTAATACTCTTAAATGGATAAAAACAGAGGAGTCCGAAAACCTGGTAGCAATTCAAAATCATGCTGAGCGAACATCCCTAATCATAGTTGCTTGCTTAGGTGACTTAAGAATCGGATTCTCTAACATGAGCGTATATATTCTAAAACGTTCGGGGATAAAACTGTCAAACTCAAAAGTTGATGGTATCATCAGAAAACTTCGAACTGAGCTTTAAAAGTTGAAACGCGATGCTTATAAAACTTGATAAGGAGAGAAGTGATTGTTGGCTATGTAATATCGTTTTCTGCTCAGAATAAATTTAAGTTATCTTTGTTTTAATTTTGATGTAATACAAATAAATGTTGTAAGGTAAGTTAAGAAATTGAACTGCTGTTTAAATTTTTGCAAACTACTTTTTAGTTGTTTCTTTTTGTGCTGTAGGCATTTGCGTGTATGGAAAAACTGCTGAAAGAGTTATACGATTTCTCAGTGCTGATAAGTGCAATAGTCCATCAGGTAATTGCATTATTATCGTTTTAAAGTGACATTTTTTTTACATTTAAAAATGTACTTCGCTCTTATATGGATGAAGGAGAACTGAATTTGTCTTTGTTACATTATCAACTCCTTCAATCGTAAGTTACAAATTAATTTGATACGGTGATACATTTACAAGTGCCATTCTGAACAGATTCTAACTTACAAAGTAACTCTGGGGTATATACGCGATTTCGAACCACCTCCACCTTGAAGAGAACAACACCAAACATGTAAACCATTATCAATGAACTACCAGTGAATCATTTCCATATTTGAAATCAAACTTTCTGTTGCAGTGTGGACGCCAAAAATGACAAGTAACTACACTGAAAAAAAATTACCCGTTCTTATTCAAGAACACACTTAACAAGATCTGTCACTTGTACAACTGTAAAAAAAATCCATCGCTGTCACCACTTTTGTATCATATTTCCTCTAATGATATGTCAAGTTTAAACCAGTTTTGACCCGTTGGATAAATTTTCTTTATTAAACGTATGTTGAATAAAGCCCCGTGCTATTTCCCGCCAAATCTATTCGGAATACAGTTCTCGGTGTTTATCATTGATCATTAGAGAAAAAGATTACACCACTTTATCCCGATTATTACCATATTTTATCCACTCTCGATAGTTAAATTTAAAAATTTTAAAATGCTCGGCAAGCCTCGCAATTAAAATTTTAAAATTTAACTATCTCTAGTGGATAAAATATGGTAATGAACGGGATCTTGTGGTGTAATCTATATTTTATTGATATTGAATATTATTTTAGTGTCACGGCCAAAAGACTGCTCAGATTTGGACAAAAATAAGGACAAAAGTGGTGTATATATGATATTCCCAGATTATGAAAAACCATTTAATGTGTATTGTGACATGGAAACAGATGGTGGTGGATGGACGGTCAGTATATGTAAACTGTAAACGATGAATAATATATTATACAAAAGGCATATTTCCCGCTTAAACTGGCATTTATACAGTTGGTCGTCTGAATTGCAAAGTCTTTTTGTACGAAAATTATTGTACAGCAATATTAGGATCAAAACCGTTTGGTCTTTTAGCATCTACGTATATGTCACAATTTAAGGGCCATTAGTAAGGGATACCTATATTTTTGCAATGTTAGAATCGTCATTGCCTAAATATGTTGTGAGTTTTTGTGAAACATTTATCAAGATAAGACTATTTCATTAGCTTTTTTTCTGCTTGTTTGATTTTATGGTTAGATGTGAAAGATTTTTCTGATTTATTGATTTTATCTTAAATATTCAAGACTTTTTCTGCTTGACTGATTTTACGCTGAAATGGAATTTTAAAATTTTCTCTTATTATGATGTTTAATTTAGTTTGATTCAGATTAAGCGATATTGTTTCAGCAAAGGTATTTTGCAAACCGAATGGAATTTTTATTAATGCACAACATTTAATACCTCATAGTGTCACACTGTTTCAAAAATTGTACACAGGTTATCTTCATTTCCATTGTTGCCTTATCGTTGGCAATACCACTTCATGTAAGTTGTTAACAAGCCGGTAGGATTCCATCCATTTTAAGTAGCGTAATAAAAGTAAGCACTGTTCGGAAGAATATATCTTAATTTGAAAAGTCATTCGTCTCTACCGATTTATGACCCAGCTATAAACATCTTTCTTTTTTTTACAAAATAAAATTTTACAGAAAATGATATTACATGTATTTCTTTACTTCAACGACATTTGAAGTCACAAGTTTAATTATCAAGTCCACGGAGTCTTGTCTTCACCATTACTTAATTTGCATGCTCTGAAATCAATTGGTACATCTGAACCAAAATGGTCTCTGGTTCTTAAATTTTAAACACTTTTCATTTGGATACCTGTCTGCAGAGCATTCAACATGATCAAATAGTTTGTCGGTGAACAAATACAAAATTCCAGATATACGTACTTAGGGACCGTACTTAGGGGGGGGGGGGCTATGGTTTTTTTTCTAAAAAAATATTTTGGATGTGAAAAAAAATATTTTGGCTGCCAAAATGGTGAAAAAAATTTTCTGAATGAGGCTTTCTGCCCTAAAAAATAATGCTGATTTTGAAAAAAAAAATTTGTTGATACACGTGCAAAAAATAAATAATTAAAATTTTCTGTCCGGTAAAAAAACAATAACCCCCCCACCTTCAGGTTAAATGGTCGGTCCTTTATCTACGCGTGGTTTTACATTTATATTTGCCGAATGTTAAAATTGATGGTAAATATTTACCCTATCTAATGGTTCATCTTCAGCTAATGCACGCCCAATTAAGCGTACAGTTAATTTCTCTATTCCTAGGTTTTGATGCGACGTGTAGATGGATCAGAAGATTTCAGTAGAAAATGGAAAGAGTATGCAAATGGCTTTGGGGATTTGAAAAGAGAGTTTTGGCTAGGTAAAACTAACTACTGTTGAGGCTTGAGGTTTGCAAAATACAGTACAAAATCTCAGCTTCATATAATATTATGCTGAATTCATTGAAATAATTTTCTGACAATTAAGGTAATATTATGATTTCTTGAAGATCAAGTTTTCCACAAATGCTAAAACAAATCTAGTTCTCTACACTAAACCGATAGAATATCATTAACACAAAGTATACAAATCAAATTGCTGATGTACAGTTTAATGGTCTGCTGTGCAAGCAATACTCGTTGTATGCAAGAAATAATATGTCAAGTGCAATAATCGTATACAAGTAAAGGTTGAATTCGATACATAAGTTCAGTTGACTCGGAACGACCCAATGCTTAATCTTGTCTCATGACAATAAATCAGACCGAGTTGCAAGACCGTTAAATTATACTCGTTACTCGATTCTTGATGCCGATCATAGAACTCATCGACTATTAGTTGCAACCATTTTTATTCATATTCCTAAATACGTTGGTTTCTGGTTAGAAATGACATATTGTTTACAAATTACTCTTATTGTTAGAGAATCGAAGCTTGTCATGTCAACCGAGATCATTAAATGCTGACCCTCGGTAAACAATTCAAACCTTGTCACAAGTTTCTTTGTCCTATTTTTGATATTCATGTTGTTTTGTACAAGTCATCGTCGAAAATAGCCTTTACTAATGAGTTAAAAACAGTTAAAATTATGTACATTAAAAAAACAAAAAACAAAAAAAAACAAAAAACAAAAAACTTTAACCTCGCCTTCAGAAGGTAGGCTTTTAGTGGAAGGGAGTTCAAATTTGGTATGATGAGAGCTTTTTAGCTGTTTCATATCTGTAGGAATTTGACCTTCCACTGACGGCAATTAAAAAAAACTTTAACCTCGCTTTTAGAATGCAGCTGTTTGGTATGTGACTTTTTACGGATAAAAGCGTTCTAGTAGTACCATATTTGTAAATTTTAACCTTGACCTTGATCTGTATGATATGTTGTAGGAAATGAATATCTGCATCGTCTAACAGCCAGTGGACGTTTCACACTTCTAGTTAACTTAAGAAACTTCAAAAACGAGAAGCGCTTTGCTAAGTATTCTACTTTTAGTGTTGGAAATGCTGCCACTAAATTCACTCTAATGGTCGGTGGATACAGTGGAAATGCAGGTAATTTTCTTAATACATATATAGGTTCTTGGATATATAATTTACAAAGTTGTAGTTTAATAGCATTTTTGTACATTGAACTTCAAGAAAATTGCTTATTGAATCATATTTCGTTTTCAAATTAGCAATGAAGGGATATGGAGTAAATGCAAATAAATGGTAAAAATAAGCAATGGAATAACGCTTTTATTGTTGTTCTTCATCTCGAAGTCACCATGAGGCTTTCAACAATTAGCTTTAATCATACCTCATAGTAAGTTAAAGACGGCCCCAGCTGCGGTTTGAGCGGAATTCATTGCTAGATTCAAAGTACGTAAAATGACATTTTCCATAACTTCATAACTATTATAAGTTTGTCATTCATACTTTCTTTTGTTTGCAGTTTGAATTATTCTAATATCAAATTAGTTAAATATGGCGAATTTGTCGACCTTGTAATGTACCATAAATAACCGTAAATTAATTTATACTTTACTGTTGACATGATTGTAAATATGTGTTGTTTTGTTTGTAGTAGTCGTGGAACTAAATGTAATAAGCGTTGTCATTTTACATTGTTGTTATTGTCATTTTAGTTGGTTCTTTTGTTTATTGTTGAACATTGTTTCACTTTAAGGATGCCTACTCCTGATGTTGCTTATATCAAGGATTTCTTGAAACCTATTTTAATTTACTAAGCTTTGTACGCTAAATGAAATATTTAAAAGAAATATATAGGTCCGTGTGCTTTTTACCGAGATACAAGTCATTAAAAAATTTGGCGGGAAATGGATTTCTCTGGATTTTCCCTTAATTTAACATAAGGAGTATTTTTTTTGTCTAAAAGCTAAGAAGTTGTATCAAGAATTTTATGAAAACTTGTCAGGTGTCTTAATTTGACCTATAGAACATATTCATGAAATAAAAATTGGGGGTCCGTGCGCAAAATTCTTTAAGCCATTGAAGTGGACAAAACCAGAGAAATCTGACACAAATTCAAAAATGTGACGAGTGAGCCTCCTTAAACAAAACATTGCAAACCTTTTTCATTTAATAATATGAAATAAACGTTCAATATTCCAAATTTAATTGAAAAATAAACAGGTTCATGTCCATTTACTCCACATCTCAACTGAAAAGAAAAGATTACAGGAAACACTCACAATGGCCGAAAATCACAATCAAATGCCACACTTCATCTGGAAACCACACAAGAAAAACATCTAAAAAGGCAAAGGTGTACAGCGATAGGAACTCAGGACAGCCGGACTTGGTACCGGCACTAGCAAAAGCCAGCAGCAGGGCTAAACAGGTTTATAGGTACCCAAACCTCCCCTTTGTCTATCCCGTTACCCTATTGTATGCTAATCATACAAATAAAAGCAAATACTGGTATACTAATAAATACCTCACCACTATCTTGAAACCGTCCTACGAGAACCCATCACGGTTTGTTACTGTATAGGGCTTATATTCGCATTACGAAATTTTAATGGTATTAAGTCTTGGATTAATTTCGCGGGGTTTTATATTCGCAGATTTTTGTTCACGTCATTATGTTCATTTATATTGCGGTTCAGAATGAAATATTCGCGGATATAAATTTTTGCGGTCATCTTGTTAAACGCGAATAGCGCAAAAATTAATAACCCGTGAAATATAACAACCATACAGTACATACTCCATTTGATGTTGTTTGTGGCTATGACGTTATCAGTTTGTTGTTTGAAAAAGATGGTTGGGTAAAAAATGGCCGGTCATTATTGAGTGCTTTACTTTTCTAACTTCTATTCTGTAGGTCATAGCATGCATTTTTCTCCTCTCATTCTTATTCAAACCCTAAACATTGCGTTCTAAATTCGAATTTTGCAGGAGATGGGTTAAGTTATCATCATGGACAGAAATTCACGACATCAGATAATGACAATGACATCTATAATACCAACTGCGCATTATACAATGGTCGAAAAGGCGGTGGTTGGTGGTACAAAAATTGTGATCTAGTTTCTCTCATACTTCATTATGCAACAAGTAAAGGATTCTCTGGCAATCAGCTAATGCAGTGGGAGACATTGAAGAGCTCGAAGTTTTTGATTAAGGCAGCGACAATGATGATACGCAGATGTTGATGAAGAATAACGTTTTAATGATGAAAAATATTTGTTCTTCATTTATTTTTATTAATTATTGATAAGTAATAGAATTTGGTAGAAAAATATCTGATTGGTATCTATTCGAGAGAAAAGACAGAAAGATAGTAATGATTCAAACAATATTTACAATGATCGTATTTGAATGCTCCGCGCGTGTTTGGCTGGAAATGGTACACTAGGACAAAGTTTCTTTCCCATGTACGATTAAACTTTACTTTATCAATATTCAGAATAGCCATAGGTCAACTTAAAGTACACAATGGAGTGTAAATTAATCAACGGAGGGATGTTACACATCTACGCTACTTTGAACATGTATTTAAGTGAAGAAAAATATTTTCGATTCAGATCGGTATGTGATTCTCAAATGTTTATGGCGATAAACCCCCTGATATCTCCCCGAATACGATTTCATGCCAATCTACAATTTTTAAACGGTCCCAGATTCTGTCTCTATTTGGCACCTCAGAAAAACAAAATAAAAGATGGGGGCAAGGGTATTAACTGTTATTGTGTTATTTGGTAAAATTTATTCTCTGTTAGCTGTTATTGCAAAATATAATCTTCTGTTAGCTGTTATTGGGTAGTTCTGTGTTAGCTGTTATGATGAATATTCAGTTCACTGTTAGCTGTTATTGAACAGTTTCGTTTGATGTTATTACAAAGGAATACCCCAAAATTTTCGCACCTCGCTCCGCTCGGCGATTTTTCCTTTCACTTCATAGTTGGAAATTTCCCCTTTCAAAACCCCCCCCCCCTCGTCCGCGCCTGCTGCATTATTATATAGCTGTATAAGTTGTTAGTCTACATTTGACTGTTCAGTCGATTTTGTAAATTCAACTTTTTATTTGCTGTGGTTAATTTGACCAGCTTCTTCTTTATAGTTAAATTTGAAATAAATTGATTGATTGATATGTTAAAGTTTTACGTCCAGTGAGCAATATTTCAGCTATATTAGGACAAGAACAAGTTAATCAACAAAATATAAGACAGAGAAGAAAGAAGCAATTATGGAAGGGACAACAGGAACAACGAGTTTTGATTGCCACTGGAAAATGGGAGAAAATTAGCCTTCTATACGAGTTCCAGAGAGTCTGCTCTCTTTAGACAATATAGAAGGGGTCTTTATACTGCATTTAGCATTGCATTTCTCCACACTGTTTAGCTACAATGGTTTGCGGTCAGGCTTTCTGTTTTATGACCAGACTCTGCATAGACAGGACATTCCCCTATCAACTGGGGACGCGCCCGGCAGCAATGTAGCCAGAGCCCCTGAAAACTGATTCAGGTGCCGGGAATTTGAAATGAAATAAACTCCCATCACAACATACATTTCATAAACTCAAGACTTGACATGTTTTTCTTAGAATTTTACATACTTGTTGCCCTTTTTTATATCATATAATTTAACGGTGTTTTGGCACATTTTTTGCTCAAATTCTAAGTTAGGATTAGTTTGAGTAACCAGAATGTAGACGAAGAAGTTATACAGTTGTAGACAATAGCTATATGATTAAAAAAAACCAGTCAAATACTGAACTATATAGAAATCAGAACGGACTATATATGGCAAATTAGTCGAATGAGTAATAATTCATCTTTACGACAAGAGTTGAAATTGAAAAAACTCATATGAACACCAATAGCTACATGATAAGGAAAGAAATTTAATCAATGAAAATTCACACATACTGATTTTGAAAGTTGTTCGAATCTTCGATTCTTGACAACTGAAAAACATGTTGATAAAACACAAAGCAGAAAGACGATGTAATATATGTGCAACTGCGCATTTCATTCTTAGCATCACTAAGACAATACTTCTTGTGGCATTTGAGTTTGTCTGTTCTGAGATAGAACTCAATAATTTTATTCACGAAAAGAATTAGACTTCATGCGAGCTGTTACTATTAAAGGGGGTAGAACTGTAAAAGTGTCTGAAAAATTCAACTAGCCTAATCCAAGACATTTAAAAAAAGTTTAGGGCTATCGTATTTTTCACCTTGTACATCGATAATGAGTAACAAATTAAGTACTTTTTAGTCACCTGCCGTCCGTCCGTCTGTCCGTCCTGCATCAGTTTTCCACCCATGGAGATATTGATCTGATATTTTGTATGTGAGTCTACCTTAATGAGTTACAGACCAACTTTAAGTTTGGTTCCTGAACACTGATTTTTGACAGAGATATGGGCCTTGGACTTCGAAAATAGTTTTCCACATTTTTTACTGAAGTGTTGCAGGTAATGATCTAATATTTTGTATGTGAGTTAGAGACCAAGATTAAGTTTGGTTCTGGTCCACTGATTTTTGACAGAGTTATTGGCCTTGGACTTCGAAAATTTTAGTAAAATATCAGTTTTCCGCATTTATTTTCTTATGCGTTACAGGTATTGATCTGCTATTTCGTACTGAGTCTACCTTAATGAGTAACAGACTAAGTTAAAGTTTGGTTCCGGTCCACTGATTTTTGACAGAGTTATGGGCCTTAGACATAAAAAACATTTTTTACCATTTTTGCTAGGTGTAATAAAGCCTTGTTCTATCGGTAGGGACTTGGTATTGCCTTGCAATACGAATACGATCCACACTTGTTGATAATGAAGTCAATGAACATGTTTATGATGAACAATGATGGCCTATGAATGCATATCTTCTCCACGTCAAGAAAGTTTTATTTAATAAGATGACTGTAATCCAAGTTTAGCTGTTATTGACTTGATATACACTGTTAGCTGTTATCACTTATTTGAATTTTCTGTTATCTGTTATTGGAAAAATTAATTAGCTGTTAGGCTGTTATGGGACCCCCTTGCCCCCCCCCCCTCATAGAATTAGGGCCCGAATACAAAATGGAAAAGATAGATAGATATGATATTTACACAATACAGACAGAAGAATTCCTTCTATATTGAAAGTTGAGTAAATTTTCAATAAATGCTTGATAGACTAACTGATCTCAATTTAACGAGGTCCTTCATTTTTTGTTAAGTATATGATATACTTAGTATACTTGTTTTCTGTACTGTATCAAAACTGCTACTATTGGTAGTAACCATGTGTTCTGCGTTGCTATTAGCAAATCTCACGGTTAATATCAGAAGCTGAACTAGTAAATGCATCTGGTATGCAAGTTGTTTACCAAAACTATTAGGAAAATTCAATTTTCAGTTGTGGAAATTATGGTGGTATTTAGCCTCTTGAAACTAGCATTTTGGAATTTCGACTGAATTCTTGGGAAGGATGGAAAATAAAGTCTTGCATACAAAACTAGGCGAAGTTGCATTTTTACGGTATTAATAGTAAGTGAGAATCAAACCGTCAGTCTAAAACAAATAATCCAAGGACAATAGCAACAGAAGTAAACAAAGAAGCAAAGAAATAACTTGAGTACGACACAGAAAAGAAAAATTAAGACAATCACATATACAAAAATGGACAACACGGGCAAAATAAAAACCTTGGGAGAGATCAGGTGCATGAGTAAGCATCTTTTGCATCATATAAGACACCCATTGTATTGAACATGTCAAGTCCAATAGTAAAGTCAAATCTGGTAGTGGAAAAATCAATCTGAAGCTTTTAACAAGAACGATCAGTTGTCATGTGAGAAGCAGATATCCAATTGAGGTCCACAAGATCGTTATGTCGACCGTAAAATGTCTACAGTGTTGACTTCAACATGTTCAAGATGTAACATACCCTTATTTCCATTGTAACTAGTCTATTTGTGAGCAACCGTTCTCTTTCAAGGAAGTCACTGTTTCTAACAAAGTCTCTTGAGTAGCGAGTGATGTGGGAGATACAAGCGCTGTTAGAATGATGCTACAAGGAAAAGGGAAGTTGACTTTTGGAAAAATGAAGTCATTGCTATTGTCATACAGCTAAGTTTATAGTGTACCTTTGTTGTAGATGTCAAGATTATACATAAGTACTAGTACCTTATCTTGGCCTCTATTACATAAGAATAAATTCCGTTTCGGGTTAAGTGGTGCAAATAATTCAACAGTTATGTCCTTTGAAACCTTTCATTTATTTTTTTTTCATTTTTCATTATGATATTTTAAACCAAAACTGTTTCAACTAATTGCAGACAGTATGCAGAACCTAAACAAACATTAATTTTGAATAAGTGGTTTAAATGATATCTGAGCTAAACCCCAGAAAATTCAAAATTGACAACTGCTGTCTTTGACCAAAAACTTCTCAACAAAACTTCTTAAGTGAAAAACTCCAGCCAAATTCAATTATTAGCTTAAAAGTATAAGTGGTAGGGTATATTGTATTGCCTTTTTCTCTAAATTTTGGAATTTCTGACTTTTTCCTTGAAAACTTTGACCGAGTTTCATGAAATGCAACATTGATATTTTTATCAATAGTAACCGTCCAATTATACAACCGTTGCAAGAGCAAATGTGGGCACAATGAGCAGATATGTTTATAAACAATATCGCACGATTATCAACAACATTAAAGAGCCATATTTCTAAAATGGTCTGTCAAAAGAAACCATTAACGCTAAATTGCTTTAATCCTTGGTTCTTCCACTTCATGCAAGATTTAATCTGTGATTGATTATCCATTATCTAAACACGAACCTCTTCTCGTGAAACAACATCTTACTACTAACAAAACGCTTCCAAAGCAGTAACTTGACTCTAGACAGCTTGTTGTTTTGTCTGCACAAACATTTTTTAATAGATTCAAAGAGAAATCAGACCATTCCCAGTACATTCTTTACAGACATTCAAGGAAAATTCTATGTAGTCAAACAGCAAGATTGTAGTGTTTTGCATTCAATAACACATGAACACAACCTGAACACCCATGACATTGGGCTCTACAAAAATATCTCTGAAACCAGTATCAATTAATATGGAAAATATTACAGGAAACACTTACAATTGGCGAAAATTACAATCACATGCCATCAAACCTTTTTTTGAAAACAGAACATATTATATGGACAGATTTCAATCGTAAACCAGCATGGAAAGCCTACATGTTTTGACCAAACTATGTTGACAGCTTTTATGGCAATAACAATAATAACTTTTACCAGTCGGTCTGCAACAAACAATTGTCTTTTCAAAACAGCATAAACAGTCGAATTCAGTCAAAATTATATTTTAAAACGAATGTTGTCCTGCCTTGCTGGGCAATTGATCATGTATAGGTGAATTCAGTCAAAATTATATTTTAAAACGAATGTTGTCCTGCCTTGCTGGGCAATTGATCATGTATAGGTATTGAACCATGTTTAAACGGTTTTTATGGTCTGTTAATAAAATAAGTAAATGGGGATCCATCAGAAGATAACGGCAATGCATTTTTACTAAATTATCGTGCTTGGCTGCCGGATTTCTTCTGCTGATATCTGTATCAATAGAAAGTTGAGTCTCATCTTTTGCACATAAGTATATAGCGGTAAAATTTGAATTGGATTAACCAATTTCAAATCTGAAGGCTTTCATCTTATTGGTAAAGATATGACTTCTGTGCTGTTCTTGCATCAGTCACGTTCAATACAGATCAGAATTCCATTTATGCAATGATTAGTACCACTTCCAGATTGCCTTTTTCCCCACAATGTTGCCTGGGTTACAGATGTTGCTGGTATTTTTTACATTGCATTACAGACGACAGGGGCGGATCCAGGATTTAGAAAGAAGGGATGTAAATTCTCTAAGTATTTCATTTGACGTACAATGCGTTGCAGGAATACGCGTAGTTTGATACAAAATGCCCACATGTTTTTCTTTAGCAGTGAAATGCGGGTGTACGCCTCGTAAGCATGACCTAAAAATTCTTCCTTGGACGATTCAATTGCAGTTTTTGTCACTTTTAATTCACCATATGATACAAAACTACCAAACTTATTTGATATCTTTAAAACAATTACTGTGGTGGTTGTTACTCTCCAAATTGAAATACGTATGAATGCAATTTTTCGTCTAGGGTCTGAAAGTCTTGTCATGTGACACTGAAAAATAACGATTACACCACTATTTCAAAACGTTTCCCGCCAAAACATGACACTGCAGCACTATGATGATCTTTTTGTATGAAACGTCATAGGTTTTTGTTAAAAATGCAACTCCCGGGGACAAATAATGTGCACAGAAGTTCCGAAATTAAACGAGACTTATAGCCCCTATAGGACACAGCGTCCGCTATTTGTGGAACAAGTCAGTCATCTTGATCTTAAGCTTCCTTTTTAGATTTGATATTGATTTAATAAAGTTTTCATTAAGGGAGTACGAGCGTCAGATTCCAGAAGCATTCTATATCCTCGGGTTTTATCCATTCAAACAGTGCTATTTTTTTGCACATGGATCACATTTCTTGGTCATAAGTCACTTTAAAATACATAAATTAGATTGTGTATAAAATTTAATCAACTTCCAATTATAATTTCATGTATTTAAAGACCTAAAAACATCTTAGGCAAATTGAAGGAAAACTCTAGAGATATCTGTTTCTCGCCAAAATTCTGACGTCTTATATCTCAAAAATTCCTACATGAATTTTCAATTTTTTTTGCTAAAGATGTTCGATTAGTAGTGCTCTTCAAAACAAAAGGTCATAATTTTAATTCTAATCACAGTATTTCTGACACTCGCACTCCCTTAAGTGCGTCATAATTTACATTTGGTAGTATGTAACTTGTTTATAATGAAAGCTTTATGGAGAAACTGTAGATTTTGACCATGCCCGTAACCTTCATCTGGTCGAAGCACGAATTATTCTTTATCATTTTTTTGTAAATTTTTCTGTCTTTTTAATAGATTATTACTCCCCTTGGGTCGTTGTCTCTTTGACACATTCCCCGTTTCCCCTCTTCTTTATATATTTCGTGGAAAAGACACTTCATATTTGAAATTTTACTTTTTTCTAAAATGCGCTTTCAGACTCTTCAACATTTCATTCATATCTATATACGTGCATAACTTGAGTAGAATATTTCATACTGATTACGTTTATTTATTGTGTAGTATTTATATTAATATTCCTATAAAAAAAAGATAGAACTGAATGATAAATATGGAGTCAAGAACATGCTATCTCTTGGTGAGACCAACGAATTGCAATTTGTTGCATCAGTGACATACACAGAATATGACTTAACAACAAACATAACCTTCAAAGGCACATGATGATATCTTGGTCTGTTGCGTCAGGTTACACTGCTAATGAATGGTTTGTAAGGTGTTCTTGTCCTTTTTTTTTGTTTTGCCGTCTTATCTTTGTTAGTCCTGTTTCTCCGCGCTCAGCTTAAGTTGTCTCTATATTGCAATGTATTTGGATTTTTGATTTTCGAATGTTGTATTATTTTGCCATATAACTTGTGCTACTCTATTTGCTATTAAAAGTTTCCTTTTGTTACATCTTTATATGAAAACGAGAATAATCTGCCGTATTTGACAGTACTGAAGTAATGGATGTCGTTTCCGTGTACACTAAAAATAAAAATGTCATATTAGAATCGAAATAATTCATGTTCGCCGCTGGTTTGTAGTCAGTTTACAAATTGGTGTCCATTAATTTCTTTTATTTTACCCCTCGCTCCGCTACGCTACGCTCTGGGTAAAATATTAACGAAAATAATGGCCACACATATGTAAATCTCCAATAAATCACCTGCGCCCATGAATTATTTCTTAATCAATTTTGTCAGCGATCGATGAGATACCGTTATAGTGACTAGTTTTAGTGCATAAAGACATACAACTTAAGAACAACAAGAAAAGCGTTGTAGTTTGTATTTGAAGAGAATTTGTGCATACCATTCAAGAATTGAATGCATTATTTTGAAGTTTCATTGGGATATGAAAGGGTTGACCGAAGCACATTTTTAAGGAAGCGCGGCAGCGCTTCATGTTGAAAATGTGCGCCCGGTCAACCCTTTCACAGTCTTTATATTTCTGCAAGATAGACTTTATATATAATTCAAACAATTTTCGAACAGTCGTATAGTGGCTAGATATTGCCGATTATTTACATGTTTGCACGTTCTCTAACTGAGAAAGCACAACATTTTGGAAATTTTACAACAAAATTGCAAGTACCAGATTTGATTATCGTAGTGTCATAAAGTAGACAGACACTGTTTCGCTGCGTAATGCAATCGCCCATTTGAAAAAGAAAGAATCGGATACGGGTGAATTTGGATAATCGGGCCGGAACAGTAATTTTAGTACTTTCATTTGTGACGTCACAATTGACTGACAGATGTAAAACGTCACATTTTGCCCTCTTTTGCCTCCCTTTTCTCGTGAAAAATGTAAAATCCGGACGGTTTGTAAAATATCTCTCTTAAAAGTATGGTGACATATACATTTTTTCATTGTAAAAAATAGATCATATCATAAGCGATCTATTTACAAAAAAAATATAAAAATCTCATGGATAAAAGGTTCATTTTTCTTTAGATGAAAATTGCCTTTCCATATCTTTAGAGTGCATTCTATGTAGATTTAGGTGTAAAATGGCTAAAAATGAGCAAACTGTGGCCTCAATTCTGGAAAAAAACAAGCATAGTGATCCATATTTTTATTATATAGCAAAATTTCATGGAAATAAATATTAGTGTCTATCTACCATAAATGTAGGGAAGGTAAAACTTGTCTGGTAAAAAGTGTGAAAGTATCGTCAGAGTAAAAAAAAACGAAAAAAGTGGACGTTTATGAGATACAAAAGTGGACCTTTTAGCGAAAGATTTATAGCATATTTTAGCAAATCTGAAAATCATGGATGGACATGGTAGCGACAGATATATTTGACATAGCCTTGTTCTACATTTTCCCTTACTAATGGACATATGAGTAAGATATTTTTTTATTCTCCACACAAACTATGAACATTTTTGATTTAATTCGTTTAATTTGCATATTTCCTTACATTTTTATTCCTAGTGATATTTCCCCTTCAATTTTTTACAGTTTATAAAATGTCCAAACGTCTATCGCTTAGATGTCTTCCAGAAATGAATTCATTTTCGCTATAATGTCCTCCGTCTTGAAAGTATACATATCTACAATGAATTGGGTACTCGAAGTATTTGCTA
>MJUU01053478.1:77035-88329 GCA_002080025.1 Modiolus philippinarum
TTTATGTAACAGTGAGATCTTTGACAGTCGCGTATAAAATATATTTTTGAGTAAGTTTTTGACTAACCTGCGTATCACCGGTGCAACATTCATTAAAAGATTTCAAACCTTAAAATGACAGCAAAATTCCGAACTTCAATATTAAACAATAAATTCCATTATGCTGTACACGTGATTCAAGGAGTAATATCTCATTAGCACCATTAGAATCAAATATTATAGAATGCTTCCCAGATTTTTTTATTTTCTTATTTTTTTATTTTTTTCTTTTTGGTCAGGAGAACAAGAAGACTTTACTAATAAAGGAACAAAGACAAAAGTACACACACACACACACACACACACATACAGCGAGAGAGAGAGAGAGAGAGAGAGAGTCGCAGCACAAATACTTAAATATTATGGGTACAACCACACCTTCCTGTAAATAGATCTGACTGAAATGAAATTTAGCAAGTAATCATCTTTTTAGGTAACATCCTCAAGAGTCGTAAAAATGGACATATACATGACGAAAATATCATGTTAACTTTTTGTTTAAGATGTTCGATAGTCAATTTATTCATTAAAACAAACATTTCAAATAAATGAATATGTTAGAAAACAAAAAAGAATTAATTTAAGCAAAATAATGAAAGGTTGTTGATCTTGTTTTAAATGCATATATTAGTGATTACAGTTTGACCGGAAACTCACCCTCTTGCATTTTTTTCATAGTTTCAAATATTGATGCATGGACGAATCCTATAAAATATATGAAACGGGACTTCTGAGACGTGTTGAAACCGGAATGTATTTCGGATTCTATACGTATAAATCGAAACATCAATACATTGAGAGGGAATCACTAATTCATGAACACTGTTGAGCCAATTGTGGTTTATATTCAATCTGTTGTGGTGCTTTATGTTAATTGTTTTTCGTCAATTCAAATTTAGTTGAAGACTTGTCATGTAGCATCAATTATAAGTGTATACTTCGAATCCATAAATGTAATGTATGCTGTTTTTGATTATATGGTATATATTTATTTCAATGGATCTCTCCGTCTCACTGGTATTTGAGGAGATCGTTTCCGCCTTCATTTAAACGAGAGTTCCTATCTAGAAAGTCCCGTATTGGACTTTATACAATTATTACCAATGCACCGAAAGATGTATAAAATGAAATCCTCAAACGAATTGTGGTTCTTGGTAAGCATTAAGTGAATCGATATAACCAGAGAACTCCAAAATTCTTTAAAATTTATTAAAGCTTGATCATCGAGCATCCTTAAGGTAGCTCGACACTAAAACACGGCGCATTCGATTGGCGCATTTGCGAAACACGAGTCGGATGCCGAATTGACTGGATATACCAGCCGGATTATTCCTTTATTGGCTTTTCATAGTGCCGTCATACTTAGGGTTCTTCTTGGCAGTAGGGAAAGGGAAGAACGTTACATTTTGCATATATGGGTATTTGGATTTTTTCTATCGTCAGATGTACACCCCTCAGCAGCACAGTGATACCATTTGGTTCTCTTTCCCCTTATATTTTCATTCGAGGTCATCTTCACTTTACAGGAAGTTGATGTGTGGAATAAAATAAGAAAAACACGTGATCATGGAGTGCGTAATTGTAAAACATTTTCCGTTTACCTACGACTCGGAAGACAACTATTGGCATACACTTTCCGCGAATTACCTCCCTTTTCCCGCAAATATTGTCTTTTTCGTTAACTATATAAAATATTTCTCTTAATCAAACGGTGACATATATATTTTTTCAGCTCAACATGAAGCTGAATTGTATATTTAAAAAATATTTAAAAAATATAAAAAAAATCTATCTGAAATTTATTTCATATGAAAGCTAAATAATAAAAAAAGTTTTCATGGTTCCCAATATATTCTTTGTAAATATGGCTGATAAATACTGAATTTGGCCTGATTTTCAAAGCCTGATATTAGGAAAAGATGACCGGTGAGATATCATTTTTATTTTAATTTTGGGTTATATCAGTTAAGACCTACAAAATATCTTTAAAAAAATTCTGTCTGATATTTCTATTAGGCTCGAATTATCTTAAAAATAAACTGTATCTGAATGGTGTGTAGGTAGTGTTGTTATCGGTGTAATATTTCATGTCATTGTACATTTCATTCTACATGACTGTGTATTTAAATAATATGAATTATTTAAATCAGCCATCTATCCTTTATCTGCAGTCAATGAAATGATATACACAACAGGAATAATTTTGCCTATAAATTCATGTATTTGCTCTGGACAAATACTTTATTTCAAATACAAATGGTATATGAACCTCAGTTGCCACATGAATCTGTCTATTATAAAGCTCAAAGGAACGATATGGCAATAAATAAAACTATGTCATTACAAAAAGCACAATATAATTGAAATATTTTGCTTCTACATATATACGATACATGTTACCGTGTTCGTGTCCAGATATATGATACTCTCACTTCTGATTTTGCTTGGATAGGTTCTGGACACGTATCTTATTGGTAATGCAACCAATGAAATTAAGTAGATAGTGTGAATAATTTTACATGAAAATTCAAAAATTTGCTCTGTTACTTCTGTTTTTGCTTGAATACACGTATTTTATCTTATTTGGATAAAATCCAAAGAACTCCAAAAGTATAATTAAATTCTTTATTTGCAAAAATTACACCCGTAGGGGTGGAGCAAATACAAAAACAGTGAATACTAAACCTTGATCGTCGAGCATCATTAAATGTGATTTAAAATAAACTGTCCATGAATAGTGTGTAGGTGGTCCTGGTATGGGTTTCACTTTTCAGCTATTAATACTTTAAAACATAAATAATTTAATCAGCCTTCATAGTTCTGATGTACTGTTACTGTAATTAAAAATAACGTGTTTTAAAGAGAAAAAAATGATAGTTTCGCCAAGGAAAGGGGGGGGGGGGGGTAAAGATAAATATAAGATGAAATATATGCACATTTTATCGGAGATGTCTTATGTTTGGTATGTAACACTGCAGAAGCATTGATGGACATAAAGAGTAATACAGGATGAGCGAAAAGCTATTTCAAATTAATATTTTTGATGACATGTTAATTTCTTTTTTACTGAATGTTCCAAACAATATTTAATGAAAAAAGGTTGATTGTAAGACGCTGCCTATCCGGTTGCATACAAATAACATAATACCGAAGTTGCTGTTAATTTGGATGAATTTTGTTAATATTTGATACGATTGAATCAGCCCACTTGTTTCAAATGAATTTTACATTGGTGGAAATAAATGTCTAAAATTAGCATTCTCAATAAACACTAGATGTGTCACTTTTCGAATGTGTAATTTAGTAGGTATCATAACATCATTGATTTTGCGCTATTTGTCTTTGTTAAATTTGTCATTTCGTGTATTATAATACATTTACTGTCGTGTGTCAAATCTTACCTAATAAATTAGATATAGAATGAGCCTCATCTGAAAAATGAGGCAAACTTTCATTTGATATAAGAAAATGCACTCCACTGCATTTAACAATTAACATAATTCAACTCGCACTTTCACTGTCAACCCGTAAAATGGTCATGTCATTGTTCAACCAGTCACCCTAAAACCGTCATCAAAAGAGCACCGTCTAGTGGTTATAGGGTCTGTAAGTCTCGTCATGTGACGGCGAGATTTCACAATAAAATTGAAATTTGAAAACCTCTCCCGCCAAAATATGACGTTTTATGATTATGACGTTTAATCTTTTGTTTAGAACTTCATATATTATCGTGCAAAATGCAACTTTTGGGCACAAAAATTGTACCCGGAAGTTTCAAAATTCGACGAGACTTACAGACTTGCAGACCCTATTGAAGATGCATCCTTGTTCCAGAAGAGTCGACAGGACTTCATCTCCGCTCTAAATTCTATAAATTAATGTTATATGCTCATTTAAATATCTATAATCTGATTTGTTCAAATCGTTTCACATAACATTTGATACTGGTTAATCTTGGGCCGCATAGGAAGGTCAACCAGTACAAAAGAAATAAATTGATATAATGTAACAATTACCACCCTAGATAGTGTGTGAACCAGCGGTTTCTCTCCCTTGAAATTAAAGTCATCCGAGTGCTTCTTCAATCCCAGATCAGAAATAAACGTTTTATTAATTAGAAGTGCAGCATAGCAGGCGTCTTGTGAGAGCTGAAATCTAATGTTAGTTGCCGAATTAATTGGAACGTTACAAAAAGATGCAAATTTTTGCTCGTTCCATTACTCATTAATAAAAGTGATCCATCGTCGGAGGATTTTTTTTATTTAGTATCAGAAAAATATATCTCGGTAAGAAATATCAAACACCGAAGTTACAGTGAATTTAGTTTCTGCATATTGTAATTTTGATAACTTATATTTTTCCAGCGCAGCTCAGATCAAAATGTTTTGAAATATGTTTAAAATTGATAGCGATCAAAACGATCAACTCGAAGATCGATATTGTGATTCTGTGTTTAAGTGCTTTACATTATTTCTTCTTTGTAATTAATTCTGCCTTGTCACGTAAAATTTTAAAATTTTATATTGTTCTTTTTTTCAGTTTAACTGAGTTATTTGTGTGTAAACATAACAATTATTTTATTTCATAATTTATTTTAAGTATTTTCCTACAATAAATGTTTCAAGCGTAAATCAAATGCAAAATTGGGTCCTTGATTATCATCGCCATGATGAGTGTCCCTCCGCGGCAAATAATGCAGAAAAAACATATCGTATTTCTTTCGTGAAATATTTAGAACTGAAAAATATGCGTTATTTTACACGCTATAACATCGTATTTTCATGACGTCTATTCACAGGATTACACAAGAGATCGGAAGCTGTTACAACTTTAATCGTTAATAGTTTCGTCCAGGTCGGTTAACGCTTTGTCTCTAAAACGCTCTATAAATAAATAAAACATATACATTTGATTTCCAATATATATAACTAACTTTATTTTCATTTTTTTTTAGAAAAACAATAGTGTCACAGTTATTCATTTCCATCGTTTGTCATTTTGCGAGCAAAATATAAAAAAATAGGGAAGGCAAAACAGATCTTATATTGTTCGCGTAAATATGAATTCTGGTGCATGGATTTAATGTTCAAAATGCAATTTAATACTAAAGTTCTGCTATTACTGAGTGTATATACTGTAGGAATATTTATAGACAATGAACGTATGGAAATAGTGAAAACTAGTTTACGCTTGTATGAACATGCAAATAATAGTGCGCTGGATGGAAACAGTAATTCAAATTTTCATTTATCCTTAGAGTATATGTTTCCAAAAGGAAAAATTGTGAAATCTATATTTTGTTCAATAACTTCGAATGCTATAACGGAAAACAATATTGTTAAAAACTTAACGCAAAAAAGTAATATGTTTTTTGACAATTATCGCGATCTTTTCAGTGTTTATCTAAATGATAATGTATCGATAAAAGAACATTGTTATTTACAAGAGGTTGTGATGGACGACAGAATTGGCTTAAAGTTGTCTTTAAGGATACAAAACTTAACATATACTAAGTATCATTTAGGAGATGCATACTGCAAATATACTTGGACAGGTAAGCCTTTTATCAAAAGATAGCTGATACACAAGTTTATACAGTTCATTTAGTTTCAGTATAATTTAGGCGCTCTGCTGTACAATTATTTGGACAGGTAAGCCTTTTATAACAAGATAGCTGATACCCAAGTTACTCTTCATTTAGTTTCAGTATAATTTAGGCGCCCTGCTGTAGAAATATTTGAACAGGTAAGCATTTTATAACAAGATAACTGATACCAAAGTTACTGTTCATTTAGTTTCATTATAATTTAGGAGGCCTGCTGTACATATATTTGGACAGGTAAGCCTTTTATCACAAGATAGTTGATACCCAAATTGCTGTTCAATTAGTTTCAGTATAATTTAGGACGCCTGCTGTACATATATTTGGACAGGTAAGCATTTTATCATAAGATAGCTGATACCCAAGTTACTGTTCATTTAGTTTCAGTATAATTTAGGAGGTCTGCTGTACATATGTATAGACAGATAAGCTTTTTATCACAAGATATAGCTGACACCCAAGTTATTGTTCATTTAGTTTCAGTATAATTTAGGAGCTCTGCTGTACATATATTTGAACAGGTAAGCCTTTTATAACAAGATAGCTGATTCCCAAGTTACTGTTCATTTAGTTTCAGTATAATTTAGGGGGCCTGCTGTACATATATTTGGACAGGTAAGCCTTTAATCATAGGATAGCTGATACCCAAGTTACTGTTCATTTAGTTTCAGTATAATTTAAGAGGTCTGCTGTACATATGTATAGACAGATAAGCCTTTTATCACAAGATATAGCTGACACCCAAGTTATTGTTCATTTAGTTTCAGTATAATTTAGGAGCTGTGCTGTACATATATCTGGACAGGTAAGCCTTTTATAACAAGGTAGCTAATACCCAAGTTACTGTTCATTTAAAAATATATTTTGCGAGACAGCTTAATGTCATATAAATTGGACATAATAAGAAAGTTTGTATAGCTGTCGTGCATGGAGAACAACAAAATAAAAATATGAAATAAAACTAAAATCTAAAAATATATGTACAGGAAAGAAAAGGCCCAAATTTTCGGAGTTTACTGCTTTTGCGGGGGTGAAAAAAGAAGAACAGGACATCACTGTGAGAGACACGTGTCACTTCTGTTGTCTCAAACTAAAAGCCTGTAATTAGAACATCACAGACATGGCCTAAATAGAAAAAAATTACGATAGGTGTATATGCAGAAATTACAAAATAATTGATAAATAACAAAAAAAAGAACATATATTTCAAACAACTGATGATTAGTGAACATAAAAACAATATCTAATCTATACGGTGTTCTGTTTTACATTTATTTCCCTGGAACGTACTGTACCGAGGGGATGGATGATTCGCTGTTCAAGCATACGTCTATGATCAAGACTTCCCTCCACTTAAGGTAGAACAGTGACCTAACTGTAGATCATGCTGGCTGTGTCCAGGAAGACAAAAATGATTGCCGACTAAACACCGTAGATTAGATATTGTTTTACTGTTCATTTAGTTTCAGTATAATTTAGGAGGTCCGCTATACATATATTTAGACAGGCAAAAATTTTATCACAAGATAGCTGATACCCTAGTTACTGTTCATATAGTTTCAGTATTATCTAGGAGGTCTGTTGTACATATATTTGGACAGATAAGCCTTTTATCACAAGATAAATGATACCCAAGTCACCGTCATTTAGTTTCAGTATAATTAAGGAGGTCTACTGTACATATATTTGGACAGGTAAGCCTTTTATCACAAGGTAGCTGATGCTCAAGTTACTCTTCATTTAGTTTAAGAATAATTTAGGAGAGTTCTGCTCTACATATACTTGGACACGTAAGCCTTTTTACCGAACATAGCTAGATACCGAAACTATTGTACATTCAGTTTCTGCAGACTACCAAATCGTGATGAAATGTGTCTTCAGCAAAATTTGATACGAGTGTGAGCGTCAGATTTCAGAAGCATTCGATATCCTCGGGTCTCATCCATTCAAGCAGGGTTAAATCTTTTTGCTCACGGGTCATATTAATTTTCTTGGTCAAAGGTCACTTTAAAATGCCTAAAATAAATACTGTACAGAATTTACCAACTCCCAATTATTTTTTCATAGTTTTAAGGAACATTAACAGCTAATGGAAAATGAGGGAAAATTTTATAGAGAACCATTTCCCGCAAATTTTTTTACGTCTTATGTATTAAAATTCTTGCATGGATTTTCTATTTTTTAAATATTTTTTTTTGCTCCATTAGCAAAGCTTTGAGAGTTTTCATTATAATTACAAAATTTCTGACACTCACAGTCCGTTAACCATTTTTTCTTTACTTTTTAAATGTTTTTGTCCATGCAATATGAATTAGATGGCCTTTGTTCTCTGTGAGTTTTTAACATCTTTTGGTTATAAGTCTTTAAGTGGTCTGCATAGAGTAGGCATAAATATTATTTACAGAAACCGTGGTTGTTAGTTGGATATAAAAGCCATTTTGGTACTTTTACAGAAAATAGACGAACCAAATAAAAATAGTATACCAGGCAACAATTAAAAAGTAAAAAGCACACAATTAACAGATTAAAAAAACAACTAAAATGACAAAAAGGAAAAAAGGTTTAGTGCCCAAAGTTTCGACCGCATTGCCTCTGACTACGAGGTTACCCAGTTTAATGAAAATAATATCTACCAATTGTTCCTTACAATCGCCGCATGTTATAACTAACAACACCCCATTTTAATTGTTCATCGAAATCTTCGGTTTTTATCATATAGCAAAATCATAAAGGCTGGATTCTGATTGATTGATGCAAAAGTCATAGAATTTAAAGTAAAGTGGGATGTTGTTAGATCTTCCCTGTAGGCAACAAATGGAAGATCTAATTTTAATTAGATTGAGAGGTTACCGTTCTGCAATACGGAGAAAGGTGTTAAAATGGAGAGATAAGACATACCAAAGGTATTGTAGCTATGCACAGGATGTGTAAAGTGCCCACATCTCACATATAATGCCAAGTTTTCTTACAATCCACTTGATCAGTGCCTTGTGTCTGTCTGTATGTTGTTATCGTCCACTAGCTTAAGACACTAGTGCTTCTGTCAGGCAACGGATGACAGTGATTGTAAGAGCACTTTGCCAGTTTAATTAATGTTTGCTGACAATCCCGCATCCATGATCAGAAAAGACATTGATTTAGCGTTGGTCATTAATCAGGAAAGAATTCCGCTACAACCGGTGCTAGGGGTAGTCTTGAACTTACTTTGAGGTATGAGCAAAGCTCATTGTTGAAGGCCTTATAGTAACTTCAAGATGAATCACAACATTATAATCGTTGTTCTTTTGCTTGAATTTACCATGTATTTATAGAGACTTCGGCTCATGTGCATTTACTCAATATCCTTTCATTCACCATCATTATATCTAGTTGTTGGTTATTTTGTACAAAAAATCAACACAAATAACTTTTTTTATAATTCTACATTCTGCAATTTTCAGATCCTGTTTGCGATTTCGACTCTGTTTGTTTCCTTAGCAATGGAAAAACTTTACATATCAGTAATAACCTGACAAGGTCCAGCTGTAGGATATGTCGAGCATTACCAAAAGTCAGTGAAAGTATATCAGGTATGAAATTCAAAAATTTTGCATTTATATTTGTTTTTCTTTTTATTGGATATAACGATCACAATATATTATGCCGGGCATAAGTTGTGCATCGCCTTCATTCAAAGGTAAATATAGATTACACCACAAGATCCCGTTCATTACCATATTTTATCCACTAGAGATAGTTAAATTCTAAAATTTTAATTACGAGGCTTGCCGAGCATTTTAAAATTTTTAAATTTAACTATCGAGAGTGGATAAAATATGGTAATAATCGGGATGAAGTGGTGTAATCTTTTTCTCTAATGATCAATGATAAACACCGAGAATTGTATTCCGAATAGATCTGGCGGGAAATAGCACGGGGCTTTATTCAACATACGTTGAATAAAGGAAATTTATCTAACGGGTCAAAACCTGATTAAACTTGACATATCATTAGAGAATTGTCTTTATATTTCTTTTCCCTCCTATTTTTTTCTTAAATTGGGGTAATCAAAAAAAATTACCAAACACAGTGGTCACGAACCGAAGTCCATGAGACAAATCGGGTGGAAACTACCGGCAAAATTGTCAACCGCAATGGTGTTGACTTGGTACAAGCATTTTTTTTAAAAAATGGTAATTTAAACCGGTTTTATAACTAGCCAAGCCTCCCCGTCCGTTGCGGTAGTGTCAGGTAGCTGCCATTGAATAGTCGTAGACACTTAAAAACAACGGCAGTAGAACACCGAAGGAACAAAGGGGTGAAATTCACAAAAATCGAAGTCCAAAGACAGGGCAAAAACGAGAACACAGAAAACAATGACGTTAGACACAAAAACAATGACGCCAGACAGACACAAAGCACAGAACAAGAAACCACAACAGATTAAAAGAAATGATCAACCCGGTATTTAGCAAAGAAAGAATTTTGAATGAGAGTTTGGGAAGAAACTTCAAATTTTTCCACAAGGGACTGATATCTATTCAAAAACCTTTTCAAATGATCGTATGAGACGGAAGTTTTTGAAAGCTTTGATTGGTAAGGCGGTCGCGGAGATATATATATATATATAATGAGAAAGTCTGTATAATTAATGCTAGCTCTCGCATAACGAATCAGCTGTGAAATATACACTCCGTAAGCAGTAGAATTACTGTCCATGTTAGGGAAATTGATAATTTTGAAATTAAAATCGTCCCTTTTGTGGCAAATTTTAGAACTGAGATGACCATTTTAGTCAAATTCTAGATATGAGTAAAAATAGATGTAGATCTGGTAGTTTCTGTCGTTTCCCTTATCCCTAGTTCTGGTGGATATGTAAATGGGATCCATTTAGAAAAATAAGGATTATTGATTCAAAGAACATCATCAACATATCTATAAGTGAGATCGAAGGATCTAGCATCTTTTATTCTAGGATCATTTACGAGTCTCTGAAGAAATCTAATCTCGTAAGAACATGAAATAAGTGTGCGAGTAGAGGTGAACATTTAGTGCCCACTGGTATGCCAACTCCAAATGTGTAAAATATATTGTTATATGCCAACTCCAAATGTGTAAAATATATTGTTATATGCCAACTCCAAATGTGTAAAATATATTATCAATTAACTAGGGATAATCTCCCTCTCGCATAACTCTATCCTTACCTGGTTTTGGCTTTACTATTTAGACCCCAGGGGGGGGGTACTCCAAATTTTTTCCCGTACCTAGGCTGGTACTATTTTTTTTGGTGTAAATTTCCGAATTTTGCTATTTTTGGGGGGGGTTCAAGAAATTCCAATCTATTTTTTGGGGTTAGAAATATTATTAACTATTTTTTGGGGTATTAATAATTGTAACATATTTTTTTAGGGGTAGGCAAATATGTCATATTTTTGGGTGTTTCGTTTGCATAGAAAATGAAAAAATATACCATGGATAAACACACGGGGTTACTAAAATAATAAAGTCAACTGATTTGTCAGCACAACACTGATTATAATGATCTAGTAATTAATTTTATAAGATGTTAAACTGAGGAAACTCTTAAATTTTGTCAATTTAATTTCAATTTTCTTTTTTTATGTTAAAATACAACATGTATATATTTAAGTGTTATTTTTCTAACATATTT
>MJUU01053478.1:104883-137928 GCA_002080025.1 Modiolus philippinarum
AACAAATTTTCCCTAAAATTGTCAATTTTATGTCTTTGTTCGCATAAAAATAACCAGAACACGAATAATATGTGTTATATATGACAATGTTGCATGAATAACATCATGATTTGATATTTTAACAGCCATTTGTTGACCTAAACTCAATATTTTGCCCCAAATTGATGACAAATGGGGATTTTCTGTATTTCAGGTATGTCCAACGTTCACTGTTAAGTCGTAATATTTTCAAATCTGGAGGATATGTCGGCAGATATGCCATTTAATTGTTCTGTGCAATTCATTAGTTATCTTAAAACATTCTTTTAGAAAAACAAAGAGTGTTTAATGTGATTCTAAATACCTAAAATCTTACCCTTACCACAACAAATTCACCCTAAAATAGTCAATTTTTTTTGTCTATATTCGCATAAAAATAACCAAAACACGCAAAGTCTGCATTGGATATAACAATGTTGCATTACTTTTATTATGATTATTCATTTTACGTCTCACTTGTCAGATTAAACTCAATATTTGGTACAACATTGATGAAAAAAAGGAATTTTCAGCATTTCCCCAAAATTCACTTTTAAATAGTTATAGGTGGCCAATCTTTAGAATTTATCTGCAGGTATGCCAATTCATTGTTCTTGGGGATATATAAGTTATCTTAAAACAATATGTAGAAAAAAGGGAGTGTTCAATGTAACTCTTAATACCGAAAAGTTTAACCCTACCCCAAGAAAATGATGCTTAAAAATGCCCAAAATATGCCTGTCTGTACATATATATGAACAAAACATACTAATATTTTTACTTTCTTTTAAAAAATGCATTCGATATATCGCAATATGCAATTTTAACGCAGAAAATATGGGTAAAATTGAATATTTTGGGCGATTTTCGTGAAAAAATGAGAATTTTCAGCAAAAATGAGAATTTTCAGCAAAAATGAGAATTTTCAGCATTTCGGAATTTTACAAAATTCAAAGTTTAATTGTTGCATAACTGCCCATAAACCATGAGCATGATCTTATTTGTTATATATAAGAGTCTATGTGCATTTTTGTGTTTGAAATGTTATATTATTTGACCTTTATACAATGTTGAAGCTTTACAAGCTGAAAAAAAATGAAATAAATTGTGTTGATAATTTTTTTTGGGGGGGGGGATACGTTTGCAAATTATGAGAGTTAAGTAAGTCTTAAATGTTCAAAAGCATACATTTTATTAGCTTAGATATAGTGAAACGATATTTTATCGACATTTTCACGTTATATACCAAATTCGTGAAGTTTTAAAATCTCTAAGTCAAATTAGCAATAATTCTGGAATACGGAAAATTAACATTTTTCATAAAATTTCGAGCACAAAGGCCAAAAAAGACCCCATAAAAAGTTAGAATCTACTTAAATGAGCTTCTGCATGTCAGCTTTAGTGAAATACACACAATAATTTGCATTAGACATTATCTTTCTTTCATTTAGAGCCGAAATATTTAATTTTCCCTTAAATTTAAGGGGGAGGGTGTTAATTATTGCATTTCTGATCCCACAATAAGTCTGAATCTAAAATTTTTCACATAATTTGTTGCTTACATATCATAAATCATTATTGCATTGGGAATTATTAGATATATATTCAAATTTATACGATCCAGAAGTAAGCAAGTCGAAATTGTGAAAATATTTGAAATTCCGAAAATTTCCATTTTTTTTTTTAATTTACCGAAAAT
The DNA here is from genome assembly GCA_002080025.1 of Modiolus philippinarum. Lineage (NCBI taxonomy): Eukaryota > Metazoa > Mollusca > Bivalvia > Mytilida > Modiolidae > Modiolus > Modiolus philippinarum. The sequence continues at coordinate 106,601 of MJUU01053478.1, forward strand.
CAAAATTTTAAGGACTTTAATGGTCTTATTTTTTTAAAATTGTATCACAACTGATAAATAAGGCATAAAAACTAGATCAATTGATGAGATTTATTTATCTGAAATGAATTGAAAGCTTAAAAATCGTCATTTTCGCAATTGTTTTGCAGGGGAGGGGTATATTTTTGGCATCCCCAGATGATAAAAATGGCGTTATGTGCCCAAACTTGTGGTCAATGTAAAGTATATTAAATAAGCTTCAATATGATACCAAATTTCAGTACATCTAACTTATCTGCATACAAATTATGGAACTTAAAAGATAAAATTAAGATTAAAACTAAAATACAAGAATTTTGTGTGGTGTACTATAAAAGTGGCCCTATACTGTCTATGCGTGCAGGTTATATTCGTGTCAAAATGTTTTATTTTGAAGAGGGGACATAAAAGGACAGAAAAAAATCTGTCTGGATCATAAGTGGGGAGTAGCACGGAAAGTGATTTCAGCTAATGGCCTACATACTTTTACTTTGTGCAAATTTTTCAATGGGAAAAAGCACTGTTTGCTGTTAATGAGGTGGGGGTACTATTTTATGTTAATGCGTGGTTGGAGCATTTTTTGATATTTGTCAAATTTTTGTTTTTGTTTTTTTGTGTGAGTGTTTTTTTGTTTTTTTGTTTTTTTTTTTGTTTTTTTTTTTGTGTTTTTTTTATATATATAATTAAAGATTAAAAGCCTGTTACTGAAACTTCCCTTGCATAAGAATTATTTGACTGTATTATTCAACCCATTATTTGTTTCAAGGGATCCCTGATGAGGCAGACTTGAGACCAAAAAAAATTAAAGCAACTCAAAAGAATATCATCCATTTCATCTATTTACGAAAAACTGCCGAAACACACTGGTGTAGGGGCCGAAAAAGGAATGTGCTTGGCTGTTTGGTACTTTATTTTTTTACAAACGAGTTATCGCGTTATAACGCAATAAGTTTTGGTTTTATTTTTAGAAAAGTAGTTATAATTCGAATTAACGAGATAATTATTGCGTAATAACGAGATAACTATTGCGTTTAAACGAGATAATTATCGTGTTATAACGCAATAAGTTTTGTTTTCCGAAAAAAATATTTCGAAATAATTCGAAATAACGAGATAGTTATCGCGTTATAACGCAATAAGTCTTGTTTTTCCGAGAAAAATATTTTTAATTCGAAATAACGAGATAATTTTGTTTTTGTGAGATTTTTTTCACTGAGAAAATATTATAGCATTTAAGTGGGTCAGTATGGAATTAACTAAGGACATCATATCTTTTAATTTCATACTTACTTATAGTACATTAAATTCATTTAACATTAAAATGAAATAAAATTTCTGATATGTATTGTAATAACTTCAGTAGTAATATTATTTTCATACAGGGAATGGAAAAATGACTCTTTTGTAATTGGGAAAATATCAGAACCGTTCTTTCTCAGACTGGCAATTAATTCGGAATACCTAATCGCAATTGATAATGTTGAAATGAAGAATTGCAGCAAAGGTCAGTGTTTTATTTCTTTAAATAATTGTTCACATAACCATTTGAATTAAAGGGATCAATATGCTATTCTATTTGAATTTACAGCGCATTTCATTTATTAATTTATTTTTTAAACATTAAATGCATATATGTTAAAACAACATTAAATACGTTTAAATTTAATACAGAAAAAATAATAATACGACAATTAGAATTGTTTGACATTAAGCAAATAATTCCGCTCAAACCGGTGTCAGGGGCCGTCTTGAACTTACAAGGAGGTATGAGCAAAGCTCATTGTTGAAGGCCTTATGGTGGCTTCAAGATGAAGGACAACCATTAAAGCGTTGTTCATTTGCTTTGTTCTACCATGTATTTGCAGAGACTTTGTCTCATGTGCATTTACTCCATATCAATTCATAATTTAATGAACTGTTGAACCATGTTCTTTTGGGACCAAATTTGAACACCCCTTTTCGAACGCTTGTTACACCGGTGTCTTGAATGCTGATACGTGCATAAAACGAACATACTGAATTAATGAGCTGCTCTTAAAAGAACGAAAACAATTTCTAAATTTTAGGTATGTGTCAGATTAATGTCACCAACTAATGGCAAGTCAAAAGATATGACATTATATATTATCAAGCGGATTGGTCAGTTATTCCGATTTAAAAGGCGTAAAAACTTCTTAAAAGGTTTTAAGATTTTTAAGCCTTTAAAATCGCTATAATTGGCCAAATTTCGCTTGATAATTAATTTGTCCAAAGTTGAAAAACGATCAAATGTCAATCTTCGGTTTTTAATGCTACGAAAAATGTACATGTACTACACCATTCATCGGCCATTTGAATACACACTACAATGACTCAATATTTTGTAACTATGAATGAAAATGCTTGACCTAAATATTTTTATTCATATTTGTATAACATTTATCCCAAAATATTTAGCATTAATTAATACTCAAAAAAGTACATACATTAATGACGTAAAAAGTTTATAAACGTATTACTTTAAAAAGCATCGCTTCGCAACAACTGTAATTATGTAAACTTTAAATGACCCAAATTACAGATCGCTTCCTTTGTGTATACACATCTGACGTGTTAATCGCATGTTTCATTATAAGCCAATGAAGCTATTCCTAAATGGTCAAATGGGCGGGATTTCTCATCAAATATAAAACATTCATTCATTTTCTATATCCTTAAAAACAATTTTCATTTATAAAACATGATTTCGCATCCACCTAGCAGATTTTTCGTTGATATCGATTGTTTAAGTAACAACTTGAGCTTATAAAAAGTTCTATTTGCGTTGACCTTTGGACAAAACTCTATTATGAAATAAAATAATTGATCCTCTTCAAAAGCAGGTATTAAAACATTCTATTTACTAGCACCTTCTCGTAGATTTAGTTGTGGGTTTAACAGTGAGTATTATACATTTAGAGTACAATGAATATTTTTCCGCCAACGGTCATTTTCGAGATACAATTGGGTGCAGTCATAACCTCTCACAAAGATAACTTAGAACTGTTCTAATGACTGCTCTAAGTTAACTTAGAACTGTTCTGGAACAGTTCTAGAGCTGCTCTGGAGAAGTGTTCTAAAAGCAGTCATTGTCAAGAACTGTTCTAAAAGCAGTCATTTTCAAGAACTGTTCTAAAAGCATTCATAGAGTAGAACTGTTCTAAAAGCAGTCATCGAGTTGAACTGTTCTAAAAACGGTCATAATCTGTTCTAAAAGCAGTCATTGTCTTCCGTATGACTGCTTTTAGAACTGTTCTAAGTTAACTTAGAAAATGACCGTATTTATGACCACTTTTAGAACTGCACTGTCTTAGGACCACTTTTAGAGCTGCTCTATTTTATGACTGCTTTTAGAACTGTTCTAAGTTAACTTAGAAAATGACCGTTTCTAGAACTGTTCTACGTCTGCTCTAAGTTAACTTCAAGTTAACTTAGAATTGCTTCCTACTTAACTTGGAGTTAACTTGGATGAGAGGTTATGACTGCACCCAACTGTAAAAAGACTGAGTTAAGACGAACTCACGTGCACTCGTCTGTACTCAGTAAATGTCCAAAATGGACTGTTTATCTATATGAATCAATTTACAATATAATCCGTGACGGAACATCACAAATCATGTGACGTAACAATGGAAACTATGTTAAATTCGCAGTTCCAGAAACTGAGTTATGGGTACTGCGATTGTATTTGATATTTTGGTGTACGAACAATCGATTTTCCACCAATGACGTTACGTTATTTACGTTCTTGACCAATCAAAATAAAAAAAAAAACTCTACCAACAATGCTTTAGTTTCTGAAACGGCGAATTGGTGGCGGCTTGGCTTTCAATCGAAAAAGTAATATAATGGAAGAAATAGCCACTTACATTCGGTTAAAATCAAAGATTGGTACATCTTTCATTCGTGTGTGAATCTCTTTTTTTTTTGTTACCCTCCACTCGAGAAAAGACGAAATTTCTTGCAAAGCTATTAGTCTCACACTACCTCTACATATATATTTTGTATGTCAATCATGATATATTTTGACAGATATTGACATCGTAACCAGTGACCCAAACAACTACACTTGTATATCCGGAGAGCATATTGATCACAGAAAGAAATGTGACATGATCAAAGACTGTTTCCATGGTGATGACGAAGCTGACAATTTGTGTGGTTTGTAAAATGGTAGTTCAAAACCAGCATTTCTCTACAAAAAGACACATTTAGTTTTTCGCTGTCTTCGATAATTCATGTAACTGATAAAATGACTTTTTGTTGCATCAATTCCTGTAGCGAGAATAGCATATGTTGTCGTTGCAAGGTCTTGTCTCTTTTCAGATAAACAAATCTATCTGTAACACAATCTCGAAACTACTTTTGATATTCTGCATATGGCCATTTGGACAACTTATATCTCTTCAGTGTATATTTGATAATACATTGTATAACGAATAACCCTGTAAAAGATTTTTTCCATGAAATTATATGTTTCAAAATTCAGATTTCAAAAATGTAACAAAGCAGTAGCTGCACAAATTTCCTAACCAAATGGTTGATACCTTTAGAATAAGACATACCGAAACAAATAGCAAGAAGGAAAAACGAGAAAAAACACAAAAACATGGCAATATTATGGCAGAACAAAATCAAACAATGGGACGAAAAAAGTTGAAATAGAGAAACAATAATGAGAACAACTATATACATTGTGTAAACGTGTAAAATTGGGGTATCTTTTTTTAAATATCCTCAAATGTATATCATTGTAGCATATGCATCTAGCTTGGAAAAATGTGACTTTGATCATGGATTATGTGGTTGGCAGATAGATCTTATGCATGGTGAATGCGGCTGGCAATTGGTAGAAAGTGACGATGTGTTTTTTCAAATGATTGATTCCATCGAATATCAAGCAAGAGGTTACCAATTTATAACATTTGATATGCGTTTAAATATTAATAAAAGTGCCTTATAATCTAAACCTATGATATGTGTATTAAGGATGTTAGCTGGTCATGTTTATGTACTTTCTGTCAGATTTTCAGAATTCTCTGGTTTTATCCATTTAAAAGGTTAATAACTTTTTGCCCGGTGACTCCCCAATTTTTTCCTCATTTTCATTTAACACATCTTTTTGATCATTCTGACAAATTTTGTTTAATTGGTGTTATTTTGTCACATTTATTTTTGGATAAACATTTCTCATGTTAAACCTATGAAAAATGCAGAGGAGTTCAGTTTCCCGCCATTTTTTGAAACACCCGTATATAAAAAAATTAATCGATAACTATCAATTTTTTGCCTTAAATTACTTCTTTTTCAATTTTCTAACAAAAATCACATTTAATTTATATCGTTGTAATTTAAAAATTGACCGGCGAACATCCTTAAATTAATTTCCCCTTTGTTGTGGAAAGTGAACTCTTTGTGAACGAAACATTTTTATAAAAAATGAAACAGCAGGAAACAAAAAAGAAACATGTGTTCAATTTTTTGTAACAATATGCTTCGAGTTAAAAAAAAGACTAAAAACGCTAAGGCTATATACAAACTTAGCAGAAAAGGAATTCATCTAGTGAAAGTTCAGGGCATGAATGGGGTCTATTTGGTTCTGTAAAACGTCTCTCTTGATACTTGATTTCAGCAGAGGCAAAGGACATTTAGCTTGATGCGTAACACCGTTATAAAGTCCATATCATTTCTTTTATCGGTAATTCACGAAATTATGAATTAAACTCTTAAATAAACTGAGTTATGCTTTTCTATTTTAGAACAGTTAATCTTTTGTTTATTGCAATTATTTTTATTCATTCTTCGTTCAACGTATTACGCGTATGAACGCGACAAATAGTACAAAACATGACGTTAGCATACCAACCCGCGCATGACGCCTTCACAGTGACCTAATGATTTCGTGATAATGTTGAGTTCGGGGATATTGTCATTATCAGTCTCTGTACATCAAAAGAAATTCATACAAATTACCGATAAATCCAAGTAAATGTTAAACGTCATACAACATTTAACATGAAATTTTGTGTATGGTTGATTTTTAAATTTCTCTTTTGTTCTTTTATGGAAAAATATTTATATTTAAAAATAAATAGTCTCATTTTTTTATCCAGAAGTATAAAGAAAAATATACCGGTAACAGGAAAAAACCTAGAATAGCAATAGCATGCCACAATTCACAAGGGACCTGACCTAGAAAAACATCAATGAAAGACAAAAGATAAATGTAAATAAAAATAGATCTCCGGAGTATTGCATGTATTGTAGTAAATTGCATGAAGCAAAAATTGGCAATGTTTTATTTTGTGTAGAAGTATCAGTTAGTTTTAACTAACATTTAAACTTTTAGGTCTTATACTATTTATCAACGACTCATCCTGTGGTGGAAACAAAACAGAATTCATAAGTCCAGTCTTGTCTCCATTGACATCCAAACAACATAAATGTATGGTAAATGAATTCTTTATTATTAGTTCATATGTCAACTGTAGTCAAATTGATCGGTTTGTTTTCAATTAAGGCGAGTGTATTTTTTCCCTTTTTCCCCCTTTCTTATATCTCCCCGTCTCCGAGAGGTGGAAGATATTTTTTTTATTGTGGATTCCGTCATCAAATTCTGTTTCGCTCGTTTGCGAAAACTACTCACGACGTCCAAATTTTCAGGATACAACAGATTTCATGTGATCTCGGTCCATGCATTTTTATGTATTAATTAGTCAAACTGTTAATTCGATATTTAGCAATTGCATAAAAATAGTATCTTTACTGATAATAACTGAACAGGTAAAATATAAATACCAACAGAAGAAAAAAAATAATCTATAAATACGCACCTGTACGCCTGTTTCTCACAAATAAATGTTCTTTTTTTGTAAAAGTCTAAAAACTTCGATCACATTAAATTTCCAATTCAAGTTGAATACATAAATAACAGACATTTGGATTAACTTGATCCAAACGATGTTATATTAAAGCATGATATAATCCCGATTCCCGGTGCACCAAATTTTAATTTTATTTTGGATTAAATGTATGTGTATAAATAAAAAAAATATTTCTGATCTTAATGAAGTTGTAAGTTACTAATTACACCTAAATATGTTAATAATCATTGTTGCATACGACACTCAATCAGAGATAATACTACTGAGAGTTTTTTTTTAATTTGATAGCTTACTCTTTTAATGCAAAACAATATGACAACACTGTGTGGAACAAAAAATCATGTTATATTAAAGATAGTTAAAAAGTGCACACATCACTCTATAGAGTTTTCTTTCATTTTTTATTAGTTGTTATATATCTGAAATAAATGAAATTATAATTGAAAGTTGATGAATTGTAGAACAGTATCTATTTTATGCATTTTTAAGTGGCCTACGGCCAGGAAAATATGATGTATGTTGTAAAATATTAAAACTTGTTTGAATGGCCAAGACCCGAGGATATCAATTGCCTCCTAAAACTGAACCTCATACTCCCTAAAGATTACAATTACCAACACCATATATTTCCTGAAAGGTTTATACATCTTCTACATACTGTCAATGATAATTCATACATTTAAAGCCGTGTAATTCACAGAGTGCACGGGAAACCTACCTATAACTAAATGCGGTCATGGTAAAAAAAAATGCATCGATATAGATTATCAGAAAATCTTCCTTATTTAGTATTCAAAAGTATATCTCATCGAATGAATACGATAAACCTGTCTTAAGTGTTCAAAAACTACAAATGGTCTAAAATTAACCCTGGTATATCAAAGTTTATATGGGTGCATCATTTTTAAAAAAGCGCTTAAAATAATGGTTTAATTGTTTGTGCCCTATCAACTTTCTACTCACTCTGTACATATGCCAATAATAAAATCAATGAAAGTAAATAACAAAAACCGAAACATTAGCTATTTGGACCATTGATGTCTCTTCATTACAGATCAAATAAAAATATTTGGAACACCATTAAACAAAAATTTGTAAAATCTGATAGAGCACAAACAAGATCTAAATAGAAAGCCAAAAACAGTTAAGAACAGAGCTACGCAAGAGAGGATACCCCTTAGTAAAATTTCTGAATTTATATATTGCAAATTTCCATATGAAATCGGGTTTCTGGTCAGAACCGAAGTACTGACTTCTGAGGTGGTGAATACCCTCAAGGACTAACAGTCCAGTAGCAGAGTTATCGGCTAAATGGTAATAAATGATAAAATACCGAAGTTACTGTAATTTTAGTATGTGCATATGACTTTTTTAATAACTTTTCGGTGCAGATCAAATCAAAATAGTTGGAAAACCATTAACCAAAAATTTGTAAAATCTGATAGAGCACAAATAAGCACAAAAGTCTGAATGGAAAGCTAAAACAGCTAAGGACAGAGGTGATGAATGCCCTCAGGGAGTAACAGTTCACCAGCAGAGATACCGGCCCAATGGTAATAAATAGCAAAATACCGAAATTACTGTAAATTTTGATTCTTCGTGTGGCAATTTCGAGTAAAAGAGGGTTAAATCATCTTAGACTCAGTTTATTTTCTTCATTTTGACAAAATTTTACTAGGTTTATTGTGAATCATAGGAGTAGTAAGAAACTTCCGAAGAAAACCTATAAACTCATTTTCCGAAATGGGTATACACCTCATAAAAATTATCCAATTTTGGTGTTAACATATGTAATATGATATCATACTCATGTACTCCATATCCTTTCGTAAAATACAGTAATCATAACTAACAAAGTTAATTCAAATCAATACTTTTATTTTCTAGATGCAGTTTTCGTATATTTTGTATGGTGCCAGCCTTAACGTGCTGATCTGTAACGCAAGTAAATTTAAAGGAGAAATCAGGAAAGATTGTTTTAGTATTTATCATGGATATCTGGATGAAGATGTGTGGGTTACAGAAGAAATTGAGGTTCCAGTTTCAAATGAAAAGTATTTTTTTAAACATTATATAAGATTTGGAAATCTGATGCAATACGAATAACACAATATGCTAAGATCGACGTTGATTTTCAAATGTTCAAGACTGTAAAACGCACTTAGATTTATTAACATATTAATGACTATCAATTTGTTCTCAAAAAATGTAAAATGCAAATGTTTTGTAACTTAAAACCTATAATATTTCATCTGATGTCATAAACACAATTGGGCCAGCCAGAGTAATCTTAACAAATACTCAGTTATGTATTCTATACATTGGAGCTCATTAACCAATTGCACTATTCAAAAGTTTTTGTCACAGCAGATTTCGTTTAATATGGTCTATTAGCCTCTAACGCGCGCTAGCATTTAAATTGTCCGGGTATATTAAATCTACATGGAAGATGCAAATTTACTACAAAATAAGACGTCACAAAATGTGAAACATATAATTTTCAGATGTCATATTTTGGCTATAATTCTCGATATCACATCACGAGACTTACAAACCCTTATTTCATATGATGATATATAATTTCAGATTCAGTATAAAAATAAGGGCCGAAATGGATAATATTGATTCATGGGAGTTTGTTGGTGTTGATGCAATCAAATTAACAGGAAGCTGTTTTCCCAAAGGTAATCCTCAAATCTAGCTGTTATATTTAGTACTAACAGCGAATCAGCTGGATATAACAAGAGTTCTAGGGTCAGCTTGATTGAATTATTAAGTTCTTTTGACAATAATAGTTGTGAGACTTCGACAGAGTGACTTTTTAGCTAGAAAAAGCCAGTAAATCATGTTTCCTGTAAAATATGACATAAGAAACATTAAAGTCCTCGAACTCCTGTTTGGTTCTTATTATAGAAGACACTCCATAAAAATGATATATATTAAAAAATAAAAATTCTGCAGCAACAGGTAAACTCTAAAAAAATTAACAAAATGTATCAGTCTTTGTGTCATTTAGGTATATAGATAATAGTGTTGCACACAGCTCTATATAATATGAATGATAATGTGTTGGTAAGGTGAGCTGCAAAGGTAGAATATATGATTCCGAATGCCAACAGTGATGAAAATCATCTTTTTAAACCTGTTAACATCGGAAAATCCAGCAAGGTCTTCTGCTGGATTTGAACCCCTGCTTGTTGTTATCTATGGCAACACCGCCTGCACTATGTCCAGCGCCCTAGACCACTCGGCCACCTAGGCTATATAAAATATAGCTTTCGGTAACCGGGTCGTTCCTCCTCGTAGGAAATCTAGAGCTGTAACATAGTACACGATGAACATTAGGTGGGTAGGAAATAGGTAGAAGAAGGATAAGGTTGTAACAGGTAAGATACATTAGTTATATAGATAATAGTGTTGCACACAGCTCTATATAATATGAATGATAATGTGTTGGTAAGGTGAGCTGCAAAGGTAGAATATATGATTCCGAATGCCAACAGTGATGAAAATCATCTTTTTAAACCTGTTAACATCGGAAGATCCAGCAAGGTCTTTTGCTGGATTTGAACCCCTGCTTGTTGTCATCTATGGCAACACCGCCTGCACTATGTCCAGCGCCCTAGACCACTCGGCCACCTAGGCTATATAAAAATATAGCTTTCGGTAACCGGGTCATTCCTCCTCGTAGGAAATCTAGAGCTGTAACATACCTTTGCAGCTCACCTTACCAACACATTATCATTCATATTTGTGTCATTTAAACGTGCCGAGATATCATGCTAAATTGTGCCGATTTATAAAAAAAAACCCTAATGGAAGGAAACAAAGTTTTTCTATCTCAACAGCATTATCAATTGTCAGGCAGTCTTGTTTTTCTGATTTTAGTGTGACAAATCTGCAGATGGCAGAAAGTTCCAAGTCGTAGAAGAATTTACGAAATGCTAAAGATGGTTTGCTTTAAATAAACCCAAGAAAGAGAAGTCACAGGCTGCAGATGTGAAATATTTGTCATAATTAAAATGAATTACTGAATTATATGTATATTTGGTGTGAGGTTCCTCACTGTGTTGAAGACCATATGGTGACCCCTAGATGTTTTGTTTTTGGTCGTTTTAACCTNGATATGGGATGTTGTCTCCTTGACATTTACCCCATTTCCTTTCTTTTTCATATTTGGTTTACTGATTTTTGTTCATAGTTTACCATAATTTTGACAATTTTTGTTGTTGGATGAATTGTAATTTGGGATATTAAGTGTTTAACGCTGGTATGAAACTTTTTTTTTATTTGTTTTTATTCACCATATGAATTATTTATTCGACTTTTTACTGAAAATCGTCCGTCAGCATACAGCAAAATATAAACTATACATTTGTAATTTTACTGTTTAGGTGAGGTGCCATCTAGTCCAAATAACAGTGCCATCTTATCAGAATCGTTACCTGCTGATAACACGGTCCAAACCAGTGGTACTAGAATTATTGTTGGAATAGTATCTGGTTCATTCGGAACAGTATTACTTATACTTACATTGCTAAAAGGTAATATGATAACTGTACCAGGGACACGAGTTATGGACTAAAACTCATTGTGTAATGTGTCCCATCCTTACATTTGTTTCACGGAATACAAAGCCTCATATTTATTTACTAGCGTAATAAAATACACCAACTGATAACGTGAAATAAGTCCAAAGAACTTTATATCATAAAGGAGGTTCCTTTTTTCCACACTCGTACAATCGGTAAGAGTCCCAATAAAAATGGCATTCCGACCTCCAAACGTTCACCTTCAACTTTTGAGTCTCGTAATAACTATATATCATAACTCTTGTAAATATTTTAAAGTCTGATTGGCCAAAAGACATCACGTGCTGACCGCATATTTTCCATATGGGGTGACTAAAAAATATGCAGTCAGTGTCAGTCGAAGCCATTACACGACGTCATCACGTAAACATCGATTGGTTTGTTTCGGTAATTCACAAGATTTATATGTTTAATAGACTACCGGTAGGATATAAACATTAAACAATATTTTATTGACTTATTCTGTATGCATGGTCACCAATAAACTGTGTAATTAATAATATTAAACATTTATATAAGGCTAATTTAAAGTTGTTTTTTTTAAGAAAGGATGTCAATACAACATTCAAGACAATATTTTTGTGTAAATCAGTTTGACGTTAAATCTACTATCTACCGAGATTTATGCAAGGAGGTTCCGCGACCTAAGAAAATTAAAACTTCAATGTACATTTAATAATACAAGAGCAAAATATTTCATCGACTTATCTCCTAAGAAAGTGTTTATCATTACTGAATTTTTTGCTATGTTTCCGTCCTAAATTAAAAAAAAACCAGTTTAACCATACCGTTGCATTTTGCTGGTGCCGTTACCATATCCCGTATATACCGTTTACGTTATTCTTTCGACTTTCATTTTTCTTGTACAGTTTTCTTGTGGATTATGGCCTGTGGTTGTATATTGTAAACGTAGTAATTTTCGCGGTGTTCTATTTTTCACTATTTCCGCAGTTGAAAAAAGACTGCGAAAATCAGTCCCCGCGAATATCTTTTCAAAAGTTCTGAAATAATTAGACGGTACTAATTTTTTAGTTGTTCTTTAAAACCAAAAAAAAAATGATACCCGCAAATATATCCAGTTGAAGAAACCGCAAAATTTAGCAGCTGCAAAAACTAATACGTTTACAACATTTCAGGTGTTCTGTTTTCTTTTCTTTTAAGTGACATAACGTTGTTTTTATTGTAATGAAATCAATTATAATTTCTGAAATTGTCTGAACATTACTTTCTTTTACTTTTATCTTTAATGAGTACAAAGATGCCTTATTCTCAGATAATTACATTTGAAAAGAAAATAAGCTTTGGTAGAAGGTATATCTTGATTTGAAAGTTGAATCAGTTTACCTAGCTAGTTGGCGCGTTGCTATTATTATCGCATGATATGGACCTAGACGTTGATATATCGTTTGTTTCCCATTTGAACAGTACGAAATTACATTTTTTTTACGAAATTACAAAAACAAAAACAGGAAAACAGCAAACACCTACAATGGCCAGGAACTACAATCACATGCCACAATCTACAAGCAAACTGCACCAGAAAAACAATAATGAAAACAAGAGACAAACATAAATAACGATAGGAACTCGGGATAGCCGGACTTGGTACCGGCACAAGCAAAAGCCAGTGGTAGGGTTAAACCGGTTTATGGGTACCCAAACCTCCCCTTTCTCTATCCCGTTTCCCTATAGTATCATAAAAAGTCTATATTGGAAATTCTATGTCTAATGATAATTATCTATTCAATCAACTTTTTTAAAGAAAAAAAATCAAAAGACGATTTCTTATCCTGCTGTTGCATGTGGCTATTTCAATTTCTGTGTCATCAAACATGGTAAATTAAAACATTTGATTAATTGATTGATTAGAGTTAAACGTCCAGTGAGCAATATTTTAGCTACATCAGGACGACAACAAGTTAATCAATTCAAAAAATAAGTAAAACGAGAAAGAACGACCGGGGCAACGAGTTTTGAATGCCACTGGAAAAGGAGATAAATGGGTAGGGGCAGGACATTAAACCTTCTATACGACTTCTGGTGCATCTACTCTACTTAGAGAAATATAGAAGGGGTCTTTAGACTGAATGGCTTGTGGCGTTTCCAAAACAGTTTGGCTACAATTGTTAGCAGTCAGGCTTTCCATATTGTGACCTGACTTCTCTAAGACAGATAGGAAAAATGAAAGGATATGGAGTGAATGTACATGTGACAAAAACGCACACGATACATAGAGAAATCAAGTTTATCAAGGACAGGGCTTTTATTCCTGTCTACATCTTGATGTTGCCTGGGGGTCTTCAACTAGAGGCGAACAATATTCACCCCCATCAAGCGAGATGAAGAAGGCCCCTAGCGTGCACTTAAGCGGTATTCTTGACAAAAATTATATCAAGGTCACTCCCTTGCTCCCCACCCTCCCTGGAATGCCAACTTAAGCGATGCTCAGGAATATCCAGCTGAAAGCACAAGGGTTACAAGAAGAGAATAAAAATGTTGAGCAACATCGATAGCAGCTGAAATATGTCATTGAAGCAACACATGTCGGGAGCGGTCAATGAGAAAAAAAGTAAAATATGCCAACAAATATTTGTCATTAAGTAGCCCGACGAAAGAAAAAAATAAGGACACAAACAACATCGATAGACAACACGGGGCACATCGAAATAGATGTAGGCAAACCTTGCAGTGTAACGTTGGATGAAAGGGCAAAAATGGTCATGTGAACAGATTATAACATTCTAGTAAAAACAAAGAAAATAATGAACAGCCAAATTGAAAAAATAAACGAATTAGTAAACGTGTGAGAAATTCTCACACGGACAATCACGCCATAACTGTAATATTATAAGAGCATACATCTCAAGCACGGGGAGACTTTCTACGGACTCCACGCAGCAAGAGACACAACTCTGCAGCAAATAGGAAAAATGAAAGGATATGGAGCATTCCCCTTTCCACTCACTTGGTACGCACAGGACAGCTCTGAAGCCGGAGCCCCTGAAAACCGATCCATGTGCCGAGTAAAAACATTTGAAAAACAAAAAAAACGAACAGAATAATAAGTTCTTGGAGGAGTCACATTAAAAATCAAAATATCTTTCATTATTGCTAGACAATTAGCCCTTTATTGCACTGAGAGCAGCAGAACGGGAGAGGAAGGTTTTTACCATACCAAGAGTGAAAGAATCTCTAATTTTGATTAAATGCAAGTTCCAATAGACGAACTGTAATTTTATCTCAGCAAATCTACCGAGTTTTGTGTGTACTCTTCATGTATTTTATGACGTTTAATAACGGTAACATTTGTTTTATAATTGGCAGTTTTATTTGTATAAAGACACACATTTCGTTGGTAATTCTACACATAGAAGATCTGATGTTGCGTGCATCGATTTTTCATGGGTTTTCAGCCACCATACATCTCCATTTAAAGAAGAAATTTGAAAATCTTAAGAAAAGAGCAAATGGGAGACAGTTTTAACGCTTTAACTTGCAAACACAAAATAAACAAAAGCAAAAATGTTACATTCTGAAAGAAATATTCATATTCATTTTATTTATATTGCAAACAGACCTGTCTCATATAAAGAGTAATGTTCTGAGGTATTGTTGTTGCGATAGCTCTCGGAGCTGACTTGCTGAAAAATGCTTAAGGTATGGATCATATTTTTTTTTTTTGGGGGGGGGGGGGGTTGTACGGTCGTATTTTTAATATGCTGCAAATATATTTTTCCAGTTCTGACATGCTATTTATGTATTTTTGAGGTTTTGACTTAATTTTTATCAGGAATTCTTATACTTTTTTCGAGCTATAAATTTAAGATAGAAATATAAAATGATCATAATCGTACAAATGTTTATACATTCAAATATTAGCGGGAAATACTTTTTTTTTCATTTCAGTTTACTATCTTAAGAAAAAGAAGACTCTCGGTCTAGCAAGAGAATTTGGCACTCGTAAGCTTGTAGCAAACAACACCACAAACATATCGGTTACCTGTTTAACATCTCATACTTTTGTGATGGAAAACAGTACCAGCTCTCCCTACTATTCGTCTATAGAGAATGAAGATATGGAAACTGATAATTTGATTCGAAGTATTCCACGCCAGAAACTATCTATTGAGAGGTTTGTTTTGTAATTGTAAAAATAAAATCAAGAACTGTCATACCTATCTTGGGTACCGAAATTACAAAAAAAGGAAAAATAAATCGCTGGATCTTCATCATGTTCAATTACTAAAATGTCAATTGAACTAACTTAAATTTTGTCTGCATATAAAGACACGTATCAAAAATACTGTGAAACTATGCATGCCCAAATAACATAAACACATGTGGAAACTTAAGATTCGACGGATGTATTGGAAAATCTTAAATCCCATTTATTTCTTCAAATAACATTCTCTCAAAAACATTTGATTTTACCACACTTTATACTACGCTTCCTCATAGCAAACTAAAACCATGAAACAAAAAAAATAGTTCAAAAAGTCTTTGCTGATTCAAAAAAAAATGAAAAATTTGCGACGATGAAAAACAGTTTTTCAGTATGTTTGATTTTCTCATTGATAATTTATTTGGAGGTTCTATTTATCAACAGAAAGTTGCTAAACCAATGGGCACAGATTCGAGATTTATTTTATGTTTAATCCTGGGATAATCATTTAATTTTATTGTCCAAGACTTTGCAATAGCAATTACTGTTGAGTTGCTACTGGACAGACACTACCCCAAGAGGGATTTTTGACGAGCCATAAAAATGGCTTGAATCGATCATTGCGGTCTACAATTTTTCGGTGAATTTCCGCCTGCTTTGTCTTTTTGCTTCTTGGACTTTGACTTGTCTCTTGACAATTCTGTTCGATGATTTTGTTATTAGCCCAATTTGTTATGTACTAGAATTTTTTTTTTATTTTCTATCATTTCATTGCTGTATTCGACAAACTTTGTTCTGATTCAAACCATCGGAATCACAAAGATGCAAAAAAATTCGTTCACAAGCCAAAATCCACCAGACACATCAAACACACAAATGAAATTATTAAGACAATTATAAACACCGATAGGAACTCAGTACAGCCGGACTTAGTGCCTGTTCTGTTTCTGTCCCTGTTGTGTAATTGCAAACGGTTAAACCAAGACAGGTAGCCTAGCAACTAAAAAGCCCCTATTTTGAATATGGAAAGGATTATTTAAAATTTAATTTGAAAAGATGGTACAAAGAGTGGTTGCCTTTAAAGAGCCGTCCAGCTCAATGAGCTTTGTCAGTTTACAGTTTGTCAGTTTGAACACTATGAAAAAGAAAGGAATTTGGGTAATTGTCAGGGAGACAACATACCATATCCCGGTTAAAACGACCCAAAACAAGGCATTTAGGGGTCATCGTACGGTCTTCAACACAGTGAGGAACCTCAAACCATATAGCGAGCCCTATGACATACGGAAAGAAGAATTATAGTGAAGACGTACAGAATGGTCATAAAAAGACAGATGAAAAATAGCATCACTTAAATAATCACAGTATTCAAAATATTCTAACACAGCCATTTTATGTTTTATATGGCAGTATATTCAAACTTTTCCAAAGATACCTCATTCCAAAAAAAAATCAGTTTTATGGAAGAAATATCATTAAATACATAAGTCTTTTAGTAGACTCAGAAATTATCAATTTTTTATTTGAAGTAATGTTTTTAATTTACAAAACTATACCTAATGTGAATTATTTATAAAAATATTTGAAATCTCTCGTGATTACAAGACGAAAGGCATAACACAAAGGTTGAATGTTTATCAAGTTTAAAACTGGTAATTTTGTATTATAAAGATTAAAAGGCTGTCCATGAAGAAATCAAAGCAAGTCAAAACAATAATATTCTGGCTGCACATAATAAATTTATTCCACCTACATTTTTGATGCATTCCAAAGCTAAACAAATGCTCAAAGAAAAAGGCAAATTACCGTATCAACCGTGAATGCTCGAAATGAATGGCTCAAAATGTAATAATGAAATTCCTTAACAAGAAACTACTTTTTGAACAAATCAAGGAGTTACCTCCCTTTATTTCATATTTTCTAGTGCTTTCAACGTAATTATTACTCTAAAATCATTGTCGTCAATTTAAAGTTCTTCCCACTGATATAACGTAGGAAGAATCTAGCAATTTATTTCAACATTTTATGACTTCAATGCAAATTTTTTCATACTACAAATGCATGTTCATTTGTATCGGAAATGAATGTAATTCATTCTTATAAAAATGGAAAATGAACATCTTTGTAGAGTTTAAACAAAATGATTGCATTATTGTCACAGTTCACAACATTGCAGAGTTCCGCTGAGTTGTGTTTAATTTTGCTTCAAAGATTTTAAAATAGTATTGATATAAACCTAAAATAAACATAATTAAAAAAAATTATCATTATTAACCATTTTACCATTTAACATTGTAAACTGCAATAAATTGATTCATACAAGCTCAACAGAAACATAACGTCTTACAGAACAATTGGAAAGGGTGCATTCGGTGAAGTTTACTATGGTTTATTAGCAGATGTTCCTCACCAAAAAGTGTCGGTTCCAGTAGCAGTTAAGGTAAAAGATATGGCTTTTATACAATGTCTATAAATACTTCTTTGTCATTCAAAAGTTTTTTTTTTATTCATTGCTTATTCCAAATAAATAGACAACTGATACCTTCGTTTTGTCGTGATCTATATTATGCATATAGTTATAATGCTTGTCATTTTAAGTCTGATATAAAGTACATTCTGCGGAATAATATTTTGACGTCATCAAAATCACGGTGAAAAGAGCAAATTAAAGTAACCAGTTGTGCAGTATATGATTCTTAGTTAAAGTTTTAACATTTCCTTCTTACTAACTATTTGTAGCTATTTAGCTTTCAGTAAAACATGTATAATTGTCCTTTTTCTGTAATCCCAGGAATTTACTTCCGCGTTGACGTCTTGTTCTAAATGTGGCTTTTGCATTTATTTTTTTTACTTTTTGTTGCTCTCTCATTACAGGGAGGTAAAGAATTATTTTCGTACAACATTCAAGACACCATATATTACCCGTACAACGTGCATGATCGTTATTGTTTTACGTANATTCGTACATAACTAAATACCGAAGTCACTGTGAATTTACTTTCTGCATATGCGCATTTCGACAACTTATGTCTCATCAGTGCAGATAAAATCTAAACGTTTGGAAGACCATCAACTCAAAGATGTTTAAAAACTGAAAGAGAACAAATAACCAAAGTGATCTAAATTTAAAGCCAAAATCAGCTAAGGACAGAGCTTTGCATGAGGGAGATACTCCTGAGTTTTCAATTCAACTTACAAAATTTTAGATATTGGAAGGTTTCAAAAATAATCGGCTTTCGGGTCAGCACTGACTACTGGGCTGGTGGAAATTAAGGGAAATGCACAAAAAAGGTAATTTTCGTAAAGCGACTATTTTTCGATAATTGATCAAATCAGTGATTTGGATGAAATTTGATTACAGATGCTTTTTTTTACATTATATATTTCTCGAGCATTGTGCATTGATAAAATTATTTTCCGTTCATCGAACACAGTCAATTTTTATTGTCACAAGTCGTACAGTGTAATCTACATGTAATGAACAAGATACTACCAAAAATATACCTTACGCTTTACAAAAAGTAAATAAGTAATTATCAACACATATTTTCAGATGCTTCCCTCTCTGTGTCCTGATCAAGCAAAATCAGATTTCTTTATGGAGGCAATTATGCTCAGGTGAGATGTGTTTTATAAGGAGAAAATATGATGCTTATACTTTATCTGTCTACCACGTTGAAGATTATATCTTGGCAATTGCCTTAAACAAGGCTTGAATCATAATTGTAAGCTAAGATGATGGTGGCCGTTGCGTTTTGTGTGTAAGATGGAGGTAAAGTTGTGTTTCGTATATATGAAATAAGCATTTTCGTACATGCTTTCATATTTCAGTAGTACTGCATTTGTTTATAATATCCATAACACTTGAATGCTGAAAAAGTTTCCTTTGTGTTGAACTGGTATTCTGTAATTGTGCTGTCAACAGAGATGCAGTCGTTGGTTTATCTTTTTCATATAATTTGAGTAATATCATTAGTTTGTTTAAATTTATTTTCATTTTCAATAACTTACGCACAAGATACAAATTATTCATACGACACAAAAGCATTACACGTATTTAATTTAACTATGTATTCATATTTCAAAAAACCTTGTTATTTTTTTCAGTAAATTACAGCACCCAAATATAGTCAAATTCCTTGGGATATCTTTAGAACGATCTTCAATATTATTAGTAACAGAACTAATGAACGGAGGAGATCTGAAAAGTTTCTTGTGGCGGTATCTATCACATAGTCAGGTAACTGCTATCGGCATTTATTATATAGTCAGATAACTGTTATCGGTATCTATCACATAGTCAAATATTATTGGTATCTTTCAAATGGCCAGGTAACTATTACATTCTCAGGGTTATTTTATTGATATGAAATGCATAAACTGAAATTAATTTGAGTCCTCTAGATGCCAATGTTTTACAACTTATAATTTTTCATTGAAGATAGAAATCAAATAGTTTGAAGAACTATTCATGTTTGACAGCAGGTATTTAAAAGGATATAAAGATCCACCGGTTCCTTTGAAATGGCTGTACCAAGTGGTCGACAATTTGTTCCGGTGGTTTTCCACCTGCTTTGAGTTTTCACTTCATGGGCATTTGCTCTTTACAATTATGTTAGGTAATCTTATAATCACCCCGTCTTATATTCAGCAGAATGACAGTGCTTTTTGAGAGCAAGATGCTCTTTATTTTTTTTTTTTAAACTTAAGGTGTCTCAGTGGTATTATTCCGCCATTTTTGTCTTATACTTGTTGATATAGGTTTCATTCATTAAAAAATTTAACAAAATAGTTATTTGAAATGTCAAGCAAGTTCCAAAGTATTTAAAATTATTATTCCTAATCACTTTTAAAACATTTCCATTACAAAAAGGTGAAATAAAACGCACAAGCTTCAAATCTGAAGCTGGATTTACAGAACACAGAAATTATACAAGGGAGATAATTTGATAAAAGAATTTAACATAGATATCACTAGAGAAAATAACATTTCGCTATTTATCTCTCTTATTTGGACGGTGACCCCTTATTTTTATTTTTTATATGTAGACTATATAATGATTACAAAACACATGCAAAGTATGAACAAAATCTATAATAAATTGTTCAAGCTATCCTCTCATATAACCATTTCTCCGAACATTTCTATGTAAAATCCTCAAATTTTGAATTTCAGTTTTTGCCCTTAAATGCACGGTGACCCCCAAATTTTAATTTATATTTTTAACAATAATACAATTATGTTTCTACACAGAAAATTTCACAAAATTCTATAATAGGAAAATAATACCTTGCAGACACCTTAAGATACACTTATTAATCACGATAACAGTTTTCGACGGTAGATACTTTTTAAGTACTAACAGTTCAGCAGCACATCATTCGAACAAGTAGACTTTATTTCACAAAGTTAAAAAAAACGCAACAAATTTGGGCTCCTGAGAGTTAACACAATCTCATGATATTATTCATGTTTTGTAATCGTTTTAAACCTGTTTTTTTTGGTATCTAAAGTCGTCTACTGTGATAGTGGCATGCACCATGCCGTGCACAATTTCAGAAAAAACATAAAATGCATTGTTTAAAAAAGTCAGCATGACAACAATATTTTTTATTTGATCTTGGTGGTGGGGCATAAATATTTTATGTAAGGATATGAAGTAAATGAGCATGAGACCACAACACATATGTTAACTCCAACTGCAATAATTCTAATGAAGTATTAGCTTAGCTCGTACTCTTATCCGTATATAAGAAAAAAATTAAGCTAAAATATTCTTTGCCTGAGTATTAAATAATGATTTTATATTTAGTGATGAGCTTTAAATATTTTATCTTGCACCTTGCCTTACCTTTTCAAGTCCACCACGTGACATTTTAGGCCTATTTATGACAATTTTTTAAACCTGTGTACATAGAATTTGCTTCAAATTTGGTCTGAAGCATTAGTACGCTGAGAAGAACTGTGCCTCCTATTTGTTAGTCCATCACATATATACTTCAGGTTTTGTCATACAATATCTTTTTTGGGGGGGTCGGGGGGGGGGGGGGGNATTTTCATCTAACATTTGTTTGACTCTGTAATTTAAGCATCAATTTGATATTGCCTTGAAGCATGGATATGGTGATTCTAGCGATGACACATTTAAATTTATATCTCACCAACATAACGGTGGTAGTAATTTAATGGGTATACACACATTATAAATGTTACCGCCATTTACATCGACTTCGTTGCATGTATATAAGCCTTCTCTCATTTGCCTCATATTGATTTGTAGGATATTGGGTTACCTGAGTTACTACAAATTTGTATAGATGTTGCATCAGGATGTCAATTCCTAGAAGAAAATGGTTGTGTTCATAGGTATATCAATAAATTCATAAATTATGGCAACTCATGAGAGTTAGTTTAAATTTTACAACAGGGTAACACATTTCTTAAGTTGTTAAATACATTTAAGAAGTTTTATAATAGATATGAACATTTGATATATAAATATGGCGTTACTCGCAAACAGCTTATTAGTATGGGTATTTCTAATACTAGTTTTTACAGAAATATTGTCAAAACTGATTAAGGATCCAGAAAAGCTGAGGCGTAACTTACATTGTTTACGTAATAGGGGATATTGAAAAGATACGCTGCTTGCATCCGTAACATCAGCTTTGAGATCTAGTGACCTGAAAAATTTACACACATACTGGCCTCTCACTGATTCTGCCGGTGTCTACTAAAATATTCTATCATTCTTGACAAAACCATTCGGGAAGTTTTGAGTTTGATTTTCTTCCGTATTGCGACAGTGTTTTACCAGCAGACTAAGCTGCTTGAGCCTAGCCGGCAGTTTAGCGGCGAGTACCCCTTCACCCATCTTTCAAAATTACGTATGGTCATTTTTTTATCTCTTCAAGATTGTGGTCATGTAGTTAGTACTCTGACTGTATTTGGTTTTATTCGTATGTTTATTATACTAAAGGGAAATGGGACAGATCAAGGAGCGGTTTGGGTACATGTACCCATTGACCGGACTAACCCTACCACTGGCTTTTGCTAGTGCTGGTAACCAGTCCGGCCGTCCAGAGTACCTATCGTTCTTTCCGTTTGTCTTTTGTCTTATGTATGTAAATTGCGGCATGTTACTGTAATTTTCAGCCATTGTAGATGTTTCATGTTGTCCCCCTTTTTTACATTTATACATTTGCAGTTTAGACAATTATGACTGTATCATCGGCAAACATAGACTAAGGAACCAATAACAATTGGAAATAATGTACAAGAGTCCATGGAAAGGAGCAAACGGCAGTCAGCAAAGCCGAGTAACTAAACATTTTTAAGGCTTGTCAGAAAACAAATATCTGGAGGATTGTCCCAGGGAACACATAATTACAAAAAAACTACAACAACCTATTTCAGTTTTTCCTTGCAGTCCCGATTGTGTTTGATTATTTTTTATTCCCTCCATTAAAATATATAAAACAAATTTCCCCTGAAACATTAGTGTTGACACCTTTTGACAACATCTCTTTTTAAAAGGTCATAACACAAAGAGGACGTTTTTGATTGCGTTTTTTTTTCTTTTTTTTTCGATTGCAATAATGTATGCATTTAGAAGGTGTTTAAGTTTAAATGTTGTATTAATATACTAGTAAATACCGAAGCAAGAACAAGGAAAAGGGGAATTCTAAAATCAAATATCCTAAATCATGGCATTTAACATCCAACACGAATTGAGACAGTGTGATAAAGACAAAACAAATAAATAAGGAAAAAATCTACAAATCAATAGAAGCTTATAATACAGGTTTTCAATAACTAAAGAGGATATATTTGATCACGGATTTCGTTTGGTTTTATGAATTTAAAGCATTTTTTTTTTGAAAGTGGATTTTCTATGTTTGGGTTCTAGTGATGCTGATGAGAAATTAATTTCCAAAATGGCCATATAGCTCATTAAAGACAACCGAATGTAGTTAAGATATGTATTATTGTCTAGTGTTCATTTACCTCAGATCCCTTCGTAAAATATATGCAGTAAATATTTCCAGTCCTAATATATTTGTATGATAAAAACTTTAAGGAATAAATGAATTAGCTGGCTTGATACCGAAGCAACAATTAAAAGAGGAAAATAATCATTGCAAGGAGTGCTTTTCTTATTGTAACCGTGAATTATTGAACAATGACAATGCCTTTTAAATTTCTGACCAAGAACAGGAATGAAAATAAAACTATCGGTGTATTACCCTTGATTATTCAGAGTTCTGGTGCTGCTGATGAGGAATTAATTTCCGAGATGAACATACAGCTCATTAATATTAATTGCCGTTGTAGTCAACATATTTGTTATTGTTTCGTGTTCATTTACCCGATATCCTTTTGTGAAATATTTAATACAGGAGTTTGTTTTTCAATGCAGTGTGGAGTTGGTAAAACAATTCTCCTTGTTGAGATGTATGCTCTTTATTTTTCTGAGATATGATGTACTTATACATGATATTGTATCTCGTGTGTAAATTTTGTCTATAACTATTATCTAAATGCATTCGCCATAAATTGAGATAAAGGAAACGACAGAAACCATTAGAACTTAATCTGTTTTGGACTTATATCTCGAATTGACCAATATGGTCATCTCAGTATAAAAATTTACCACGAAAGGGACGATTTCTATTAAACAAATATCAATTTTCCTAATATGGTCAGTAATATTCCAGTTTCTCCTGCTTACGGATTGTATGTTTCACAGTTGATTCGTTGCGCGAGAGGTAGCACAAATTGTACAGACTTTCTCATTAGACATCTCCGTGACCGCCTTTTTAACAAGGCTCCAAAAAAGTTCCGTCTTATACGATCATAAAAAAGTTCTATAATAGATATCAGCCCATTGTAGAAAAATTTGCAGTTTCGGTCCGAACTTTGATTCAGGATTTTTTTTTTACTTAGTAATGGAATGATCATTTCTTTTAACTGATCTTTCAATAGCAGTTGCTGCTGAGTTACTACCGGACACTACCGTAATAGATGTGGAGGTTTGGCATGCCATAAAACTGGTTTAACCCACCATTTTTATTGAAGTGCCTGTACCAAGTCGACAATTTTCAGGTGGTTCCACATAATTTGTTTTTGTTTTTTTTTTGTGTCATGAATTTCGGCTTTCGAAAACTCTGTTCAGTAAAGTTGTTATTATCCCCATTTATAAATTTTAAAACCTGAGGCTTAGCTCCCTCCATCGTAGTTTTCGCCTTAGCTATATATGATTACGGAGTATTCGAATTTTGGTTTTATGCATTTTAAGCGTTTTTTTTTTAATTGTGGATTTCCTATGTTTGGGTTCCAGTGATGCTCATGAGAAATGGCCATATAGCCCATTAAAGATAACTGCAGTTGAAGTTAACATATGTGTTATTGTCTCGTGTTCATGAATCCCATATCCTTTAGTTAAATATATAGAGTAAATATTTCAAGTCCTAATATATTTGTATGATAAAATCTAGCAGGAATAAATGAATTAGCTGTCTGGTGACCGAAGCAGCAATTTGAAGAGGAAAAGAATCATTGCAAGGGGTGCTTTTCTTATTGTGATCGTTATCAATGATCATAATCGTGATCTCTGCCTTTTAAATTTCTGGCCATGAACTATCGATGTTTTACCTTTGATCATTTCTTATAAAAAATTGTGGCCAAATGTTTAGTTCAGCAATTATACTCTACGCTATACCCTAAGCATAAACAACATCTTAAAAATTAAGGTTTGCACAGAATAGGTAAATGCTATGTTTTGAATTGTGAAAAGAAATTTATAGCTATATTCACTGAGTGATGATCGCTTACCTTTTCACAATTTATTAGTCTAATCATAAATGTGATAATGACTATACTAGCCATGAACAAGATATTACATTTCGACACATTGTTCATTCTCACCTACAGTGTGACGGGTGCTGTTAACATAGCAAGATATGATTACCCTTCCGGAGCACTCTCAGCTTCAAGAAAGTTCACACTGTGAGTATCCTGGTTTTGAATGTTGTGTGTTTTTAGTTATGTGCTTTGCAGCTGTCTAACGTCATTGTTTCCTGTGTTCTCGTTTTGTTCATGTCTTTGGACTTCTATTTTTGTAAATGCCACTCCCTTGTTTCTTTGGTAATCTAGTGCCGTTGTTTGTCTTACAAAACTATCCAAAACGCGATAAAAATTAAAAATGCATCTACGTAGAGAAACACAATGTCAAAGCAAATGAATAGCACCAAGTCAAAAACGCCAACAAAACGAAAAGTATCGGCAGTTTAATGTGTTAATATTCTACGGTTATACATGGTTTTAAAAAAGGGGAAGCTGTTTGAATTCATTATTTTTATTCAAAATTGCTGCATCTTAAAGTCATCAGCGAGTATAGATATTTGCGTGTTTCTTTCACTTTCAGTGCGTTGAATTATTATGTTTTATTTGTTATTTCGTTATGTTCTATGAATAAACCGTTATGAATCAATCATTTTGTAAATAGATTATCCCTACGACAGATTTATTCCTTATAAAGTAACTATCCAAATGAACAGCAAGTTAAAAATCTTTATTTTTAAAAATGATTATTTTATAGAGATATTGCTGCCAGAAATTGTCTTATTACGGAAGATGGCCCTCGCAGAATCGTTAAAGTTGGAGATTTCGGAATGAGTAAATTTTTAGGAAGGTAAGTTGGAAACTGAAATTTCAGAATCCTTCATGTGCTAAGCAACCTTAAGTAATTATACCATTCATAATATCATTCATCGATCATACCAGTAATAGAACCAAGTGAACGTATTAGAGTGAACGTCAACCTTAATAGACCATATATCATGATTTATTAGACTACTTTTTTATACGTCACAATTAAGAAAACGTCACCTCATATAGCCTAACACCTAATCAAGTTTGTCACATGGGGCGGACATGTTTGTGGCGTATATATACGTAGGGCGGACAAACAACAACTGGTGAATCTGAATACCAGAACTCGGATATATGCAAATATATCGAACAAACAAGAGGCTCTCAAGAACCTGTATCACTCACCTGGTCCTTGATTAACATAGACATTTTATGTTAAAGAGCCAATATACATGTGTATAATTTAATTATAGTTTCGATATGCCCAATTAGTTCAAGGGGAGCACACCGCTGTAAGTGTTGCCCATGGAGTCCAATGTTAAACTATGTTCCCTGTTTGGCAGCCATCTTGATGAAGTGGGAACCTAAAAAAACATTTTTCTTTTCAGGGGTCAACATAAAGACTATTTGACCAAGTTTGGTTCCATTGGCTCAGTAGTTTCAGAGGAGAAGATCTTTGAAAGTGTTTTCCCATAGGGTCCAATATTAATAATTATCTTCCCCGCTGGCGGACACATTTGATATAGCGTGAACCTGAATAGCACTTTTTTGTAAGGGACCATTCAAGGACCATTGTGGCCAAGTTTGGTACCAATTGGCTACGCAGATTCAGAGATAAGATTTTTGAACATTTTTCCCTATTGGGTGCAATGATAAAACTATGTTTTACGCTGACAGTCATCTTGGATATCACGCTGACCTGAAAAATGTTTTTTTGCGAGGGATTACCCAAGGACTATTGTGGCCAAGTTTGGTTCCAATGGACCCAGTAGTTTCAGAGGAGAAGATCTTTGAATGTCTTTTCCCATAGGGTCCAATGTTAAAACTATGATCCCCGCTGGCGGCCATCTTGGATATAGCCCGGATCTGAAAAACACCTTTTCTGCAGGGGACCATCTAAGGACTATTGTGGCCAAGTTTGGTTTCAATTGGCCTAGTAGTTGCAGAGGAGAAGATCTTTGAATGTCTTTTCCCATAGGGTCCAATGTTAAAACTATGATCCCGGCTGGCGGCCATCTTGGATATTGCGCGCACTTGAAAAACACCTTAATTGTAAGGGACCACCAAAAGACTATTGTGGCCAAGTTAGGTTCAAATTAGCTCAGTAGTTTCAGAGGAGAAGATCTTTGAATGTGTTTTCCCTTAGGGTTCAATGTTAAACTATGTTCCAAGCTGGCGGCCATGTTGGATATAGCGCAAACTTGAAAAACACCTTTTAAGTAAAGAACCATCCAAGGACTATTGTGGCCAAGTTTGGTTCCAATTGGCCAAGTAGTTTCAGAGGAGAAGATCTTTGAATGTGTTTTCCCATAGGGTCCAATGTTAAAACTTTGTTTCCCACTGGCGGTCATCTTGGATATCGCGTGGACCTGAAAACACCTTTTTTGTAAGGGATCACCAAAGGACGATTGTGGCCAAGTTTGGTGCCAATTGGCTTAGTAGTTTCAGAGAAGATGATCTTTGAATGTGTTTTCCCAAAGGGTCCAATGTTAAAACTATGCTCCGCTGGCCGCCATCTTGGATATCGCGCAGACCTGAAAAACAAATTATTTATAAGGGACCACAAAAAGACTATTATGGCCAAGTTTGGTGCCAATTTGCTCAGTAGTTTCAGAGAAGAAGATCTTGGAATGTGTTTTTCCATAGGGTCTAATGTTCAAAACTATGTTTCCCGCTAGCGGCCATCTTGGATATTGCACGGACCTGAAAAACACCTTTTTGGTAGGGGACCTCCAAAGGACTATTGTGGCCAAGTTTGGTGCCAATTGGCTCAGAGAAGAAAATCTTTGAATGTGTTTTCCCTAAGGGTCCATTGTTAAAACTTTGTTTCCCGCTTGAGGCCATCTTGGATATCGTGCGGACTAAACAAAAACACCTTTTTTGTAAGAGACCACCAACAGACTATTGTTGCCAAGTTTGGTTTCAATTGACCCAGTAGTTTCAGAGGAGAAGATATTTGAATGAAAAGTTATGACGGACGGACGGACGACGGTCGCAAAATGATGGCAAACGCTCACCCTGGCATTATATTCAGACAAAATTCAAAATAATCAAACTTAAAGCACAATTGGATAGAAATCAAATATGGAAAAAAAACTCTGTATAAATAGTTCAAATTGATTACAATGGACGTTTTGAGAGACAGCTTCTGTTCTTTATATATGTAAGCTGCTTTTTTATTTAAAAAAATATTTTTTATCCATACACATAGGTCGATCAAAAAAAGAAAATGATCAATACAACTTGACGTAGGTTTGTTTCAATACTAAATGTTATAAGATAATTTCTAAATTGCTTTTAGAAGGTTAAGAAATTGTCTAGCTTGGCACAAATAGAGAAAATATTAGCATTATATCAAAATTAGAGGTGTTTGTATTGTAGATGCACATTATTTTCATGATACTCGAGTTTTAAGGAAATAGTAACAAGGATTTCCAGTGGCATGTTTAAATTAGAGATATTTTATAATTTTGGCAAACAAGTAATCTTTAGGTTGATGTGCTTCCTTTTTCGCAGATATCCATCACAAAGTATGGCAGTCATTATGGACTTTCAATTTTAGACTTCCTTCTGACAATTATCAATATTGCAGAGACTCGAAAACTTTGAGCAAAACTGATTTTATTTTCTAACATTTCTTATTTCATTAGTATATTAAGCCGCTCTTACACTACACCGTATAACACAAACGAATGAGGAACGGATGAAAACCATTTTTGCACAGTGGTAAATATTTTAGTTCGTTCACGAATTACAATGAAAACGCACATAAACCGGAGGTATACAGTTAGTACACCGTACATTCGCAGTTCCAGCACAGAGCACCGAACTGACATCGGAACCCTACCAGACATGTTCCGAATAAAACGGATTGTAAACGAAAACGCAGCGAACGAGCACCAAGTAAAAACGAACTGAATAGGTACTATGTAAAATTATCGATTTTGAAAGACGATACATGTGTCTTTTGACTGCTCAATAACTTATTTGGTTTGATCTGCACTGATGAGACATTAGTTGTCGAAATGCGCATATGCAGAAAATAAATTAACAGAAACTTCGGTATTTTGTCATTTGTTGCCGATGCCTCTGATGGTGGACTGTTAGTCCCCGAGGGTATTCACCAACCCAGTAGTCAGTACTCCGGTGCTGACCCGAAAACCAATTTAATTGAAAATTGAAATATCTAAATTATACAAAATTTTGTTTAAAACTAAGAAGTATCTCCCTCATGCACAGCTCTGTCCTAAGGTGAAGTTTGGCTTTTCTATTCAGATCAGTTTGGTAAATTTGTTCTCAATCAGATTACACGTTTTTTCGGTTAATGGACTTCCAAATATTTTGGTTTGATCTGCACTGATGAGACATTAGTTGTCGAAATGCGCATATGCAGAAAATAAATTAACAGAAACTTCGGTATTCTGTTATTTGTTACCACTGGCTCGATGCCTCTGCTGTTGGACTGTTAGTTCCCGAGGGTAATCACCAACCCAGTAGTCAGTACTCCGGTGCTCACCGAAAACCGATTAAATTTAAAATTGCAATATCCGAATTATACAAAATTTTGTTTAAAACTACGGAGTATCTCCCTCATGCATAGCTCTGTCCTTAGCTGAATTTTGGCTTTTCTATTCAGACCCTTTTGGTAAATTTGTTATCAATCAGATTACACGTTTTTTCCGTTAATGGACTTCCAAATATTTTGATTTGATCTGCACTGATGAGACATTAATTGTGGAAATGCGCATAATATTATGCAGAAAATAAATTAACAGAAACTTCGGTATTTTGTTATTTACACAGGTAATCATTATGGAGCACTTGACCAGTTAACTCATTTTCAGTTGACTCATTTTCCTAAAATTTCACCGAATAGAAAGGCAAGAGACTTGAGAAAAGAACTTTACGGTTACTGTTAATCTTCTCCACCAAAGACCGAAGGCAAAAATGCCATTGAAGATACTAAAGACCAAGATCGGGTTAAAGCTATTAAGTCTAAATGGTAATGAATGATGCTTAACACATATAACAGTTTCAAACGGCGAGAAAAGGGACATTTTTTTTTTATTTTAATGTTTCGGGTATATGTCAGAATAATATTACAATATAATACCAATCAAGAAACACTGAATAACTCTTGCAATTACTAAGTTAAACAGGCAATTTAAAAAACAATAGTGTACAGCACCTTCTTTTGGATGACAACATAATAATAAATGTAAAATACACAAAAAAACCAAAGTTGTATCATAAACAGTAAATTTCTTTCTGCTGTTTGATTTGATTTAAACATATTTTTTTGCTTACAAAATACAAAGGGGATCAGACACAAGTTATTCCAACTTATAAAAGTCTTCTCCCATCTGTTCGTTTTTTTTTGTGACATTTTCCTGTTTTGCTGTTTTTTTGTTTTCTTTTTTTCATATTTTATAATTTGTGCTGATCATCTTTTAATTGTGGCCAACCCTGGATTGACTCACTGATAATGTTACGAATCTTCCTAGAGATGTGATAAAGTTGCAAGAAAGACATAAAAATATACACACAAATAACACAACCTAAGTTATGAAAATATACACACAAATAACACAACCAAAGTTTGTTTGTTTTTGATTTCTTTAACTTGTGTTTGTTTTTTGTTTATTATTCATTCTTTTTTACGAATACTTAAGTCTCAAAAACTATTAACGGATCCGACACTGTATCTTGTTTACTTTAAGTTTTTTACACCTAGATCTAGGATACATGCAATATTTCTAACGTTTTACGCCATATAAGCA
>MJUU01053478.1:138744-149028 GCA_002080025.1 Modiolus philippinarum
GTTTATTATTCATTCTTTTATACGAATACTTAAGTCTAAAAAACTATTAACGGATCCGACACTGTATTTTGTTTACTTTAAGTTTTTTACACCCAGATCTAGGATACATGCAATATTTCTAACGTTTTACGCCATATAAGCACATTTGTATTTTTTATCACAGTTTACCGTTTCAGGGCATCTCTGTCGTTAAATCATCATTCAGTCACAAAAATCAATCCTATAACCATGACGGACATTATGTCTCTATTTCAGTACTTAGAATTTTTAACCTTTTGCCTTTATTTCATAGCAAAATTTAAACTTCAAAGACAAAAAGTTATAGTATGAAAACTACTCAAATATTCATGTGAATTTTTTTTATCAAAGTTGATTCTATGTTTGCTATTTAGCTTTTTATTACTTTTTCATACTTTATATTTTGTGCTTATTATCCTTTAATTGTGGTTAACCCTAGATTAACTCACTGATAGTGTGACGGTAGCCGCTTAGCGGAGCAAGACATGCTTACCCTTCCGGAGCACTTGATGTCAGTCCCGGTTTTCATGGGAGTACACACTATCTAAATGACGACTTTTTATCTCTGTCAGTTTTTCTCTGTTGCCTTTTTTGTTTTGTTTTTTTTTTATCTTTATCTTTTTTTTTTTTTGCCTTTTTGTAATCATCACTTACGTTGTTCCCTATTTTTTACTTTTGATTACATTAAATGTTGGTCATTGCACAACATATATTTTTATAAATTCGTTTTATTCGGTGCTTGTCCGGTTGGTTTCCGCTGTAAGTCTGGAATTCGATCGGTTTATCCGTTATCTCATCGGTAAAAGTCCGTTTCAGATTTATTCTAACGTACATGAACGGAAGAGTAAAAATGAACAACGTATGAACAACACATGAGAAACGAACAAAACGTAAACCTACCGTACATTCACCGGACCATTTGTGCGGTATATTTCCGTTCCAAGTTTTGAACATTTTGTCAGCGTACAATACGGACATCAGCGTACTTATACCGTATCCAACGGATAAAGAACGGATGACAAACGAATATGAACGGAGACAAATGAATATAATTTATTTTTATACGTTCGGCATTCTGTTCGGTTATACGGTGTAGTGTTAGAGGGGCTTTAAAGTTTTCGAGCAATTTCTATACAACAGGGTATTTAAAAGGGAGAACATGTGATTAGCTGCAAAAAACACACAGATTAGTTCTTATACTTTTGTTAATATTTTTGTTTATATTACTGTTTTCAGATAACAATAGAATGCATGACTGGAGAATATTAATATTACGTAATGGTAGAACAATTTCTAATGATATCGCGCTTTAGAAGGGCATAAATGTACTAAATTCCGTGTATTGTATCAATCAGACTTAACATTATCTCTAAAACGTAAACTTAAGAAATTTTGTGCGAATTAATGTGCAATATTTCTTTCCTTGCACAATATAAATCAACCTCTCGACGAATTTATAACTTTTCATAATACAAGTTAAACATAAATTACATTATATTTAGCAAATGGGTATAATTATTGTACAAATTGATTTTATAATGATTGAAATATGTATTATTGAATTCGATTAAATCTTAAGGGATTCAGCATGGCATGATGACATTTCACATCTAGGTTTTTATATCTGAACGACTTGTTTTAGTTTCCTCTACGACAATACGACTATTCTGTTAACTTTAACGAATTTTCAGAAATTCATCATAACATTCCATTGCTAATGTGCATCTCATTTTTACGCCTTTATCTGACTAGCTTCCAAATAGCAAAGATTGGTTTTTGCCTGTTATTTTTAGGGGTACAGGGCAGCTTTTATCCGCAAAATGTGTAGAACTACCAAAAAAGCTGCGATGAAATTTTCATACATTGTTAAATAAATGATTCATTCTGAAATTTGAGCTATCAGTTTTAGGATTTCTAATTACAAAATGTGACTTTCGCATTTTTACATAGATGATACCAAATCCCTATTCGAAATCCCCCTAAACTAAATTTTTTGTATTTTGCAATGTGCGCAGATAAGTGTACTTTTGTACAGATATTTTCAAATTAATTTCTTGTATTTCATGAATAAGACATTGATCAGGGTAATCAATTGGAATTCAGTAATTAACTACATATCCTCATACTTTTGTCAATATTGTATACGGAAACGAAAACTTGGACAGCGTAAATTCGTGACAAACGCATAAGATGTTTGAAAACAACATTAAACCTTTAAATAAAATTACAAAACATATAAGTTTTTGTATTGCAGAGGCAACTACTACAGAAAAACAGGAGTAGCGTTAGTTCCTGTAAAGTGGATGTCACCAGAAGCTTTTTTGGACGGAGTATTTACTTCAAAAACGGATGTCTGGTGAATACAACATGATAGCGATAATCTGTTTGTAGCATGATGAAAAGAAGTGAAGTTCATAAAATCTATGATTTTGAATTGATACTTTAAAGTGTATTTTACTTTAATTAAATAACTAAATACCGAAGTCACTTTGAATTTACTTTCTGCATATGCGCATTTCAACAACTTCAACAACTTATGTCTCTTCAGTGCAGATAAAATCTAAACGTTTGGAAAGACCATTCAATCACAAAGATATGTAAAAACTGATAGAGAACAAACAACCAATATGATCTAAATGTGAAGCCAAAATCAGCTAAGAACAGAGCTTTGTACGAGGGAGATACTCCTTAGTTTTCAACAAAAGATATTGTAAGGTTCCAAAAATAAACGGCTTTAAAATAAGGAATATCTCCCTCAGGCAAAGTTCTGCCCAAGGCAGGATTTGATGTAACGTTACTGCCCTTGGGTTATTTGAGTTCCTCTAGCGTTTGAACGTATTTATTTAATTTTGGTCTTCCAAATTTGTATTTTTCCTGCACTAGAGGGACCTTAATTGTCAGAAGTGGAAGAAGAATTAATAGATTCGCAATTGCGAGAAATAATCAGTGTCAACCCATACAATAATCAGTCTTATTAGCAATCTCAAAATCTACCTATGAATCAATTTTCATTGAAATCGGACAAAGTTGAAAGTGTTACATATTTCTGAGACCATCTTGGAAATTTGTTTTGGCATAATTTTTTTTCCTTTCTTATCGTATTGCACATTTATAACAAAATATAAACAAATTCTGCAAAGTAGTTCCTGAATCCTCATTTTTTTCAATGCAATTTTAGAGATGGCAAATGTTTTGATAAACGCATTGTGGTCTAACTTTGAGCAAAGTCTAAAATAAATTTATTCAGCCACTTCAAGATAGTCGCTTTATTAGGAAGAAGAAAAAGAGGAATGATTGAAAGAAACAAAGAATAACTACATGTGTACCGACTTGGTCTTGGGTACACAATAATTAAAAGAAATGTAGACTAACAACATGTCACCTGACTTCGTTTGGGATGACATACCGTATAGCGGGTTATTTTCGCGGGTCAAATTTTTGTGGATTTGAGTGGATATTGTGTGCCAAAGATTTTAGCGTTTTAAATTTTCGGGGATTCGCTGAATTTATTTTCGCAATTTAAGTCTATCCGCGAAAATTCGCGAAAAATTAAAACCCAGTGAAAATTACCCGCTATTCGGTAATGATTTGCTTATCAAGAAAATAAAACGTTGAGAACGGCGCTAATGCAATTAAACTTCGAATATTGAAGAGTAATGTCGATTTGGTCGTTTTCAAGTACTAGAATAGATCTTAATTCGGTTAGGAAATGTCAGCTCAGAAACATTTTGCACCGTAAACATTTGTAATCAAGAAGACAAAATATATAAAAATGATGTTAATGCATTAAAACTTCAAACAATGAAAAGAAATGTCATTTTTCGTTTTAAATTACTATGAATATCATCGAATAGATCTGAATTACAGTACAACTTCGAGGGCTCGAATTGCAATTACTAGAACATCGTGGATGCCTCGAACCCTTTCTGTGGTTTCTTTGTTCAAGCTTAAAATAATTCTACCTCGATATCTCGAACACCGGGTTGGCTAGAACTGTTTTCAATGGTCCTCTGGTGTTCGAGCCATCGAAGGTCGACCGTGCGATGTGTGAGTAGAACCTTAAGTAAAATGATTTTCTGATTAATATATTTTTATCATGATCAGATTCATGTAAGATATACACGATTTTGTTTTATGTAGATGCGTCGTTAATGCAACACTTGTAGTCACTTTTATTTATCTGATTCATCTTTTACATAATGACTATATTTATATTTTTGCAGGAGTTATGGAGTCACTATGTGGGAAGTATTTTCTTTTGGAAGGAGGCCATATGCTGGTAAAACCAACGACGAAGTCATTACATTTGTAAGACACGATGGAAGGCTTCAAAAACCAGAACATTGTCCCGAAGATATGTACATATATTTTTTTCATTTCTTTTAGATCTAAAAAGAATAGTCAAGTCCAGTTTTTTATAGTCCATGCTTAGTTTATTTTTAATGGTCAAGAGATGTGTCGTATACAAAGACAGACATGATCATTTGTTCGGAAAGAAACGGTTTCGAATCGCAGTGAAACCATTATTTCAAGGTGTGTCGTAACGATACCCTCAGACTTTATTCCTGATAACAATAGGGTGTGTATGTCTCGTTCAATTTTGAAACTTCAGGTACAAAAATTGTCATAATAATTGCACACCCTCTATTATTAAGTTTAAGCATAAGAAAATACGTCCATTGCTAGTTCAGATACTTTTCTTTACTAAAGTTATGGCTACAATAATAACGAATCGTTACAATGCCCGCAACTAGGGCGTTGTGGGAAATACAACGTTACTTTACGTTAAAGTTCTTTCATATTCACGACATCCTTGGGGCCTTAAAAAGGAAATTAGCAAGTTAAACAATCAAATAAATGAAACATATTTAAAAATTTAAATAATTACAGTCCTCCATGTAAAACACTTTGAAATTCCCTGTTACAGTTCTAAGGATATAACTTGACTATTGGCCGTGTTATTACAAGTCGATTAGAAGTACGCAACTTTGCGGCACGAGTCAATACATCACATCCAACAATACTATCCTCAATTATCCAAAGTTTCCATACCACTCGTGGTGAATCACTTTCAATCTGAACGACGTCACCAATTCTTACTTTTCCGTCATTTCTCCCGGCTGCGCGATAATACTCACTTAATCCGTTTAAATTTTCCGTGCACCAACGTTTTGCAAAATGTTCTAACAAAATTCTTTTCCTATCTAAAAGTCGATTAGCACTTGATTTATTTAGTTCATGAGTATTGTGAATCTCTTCGTAGTCATTCATTGTCGATATAATTCTTCCATGCAAAAGATGGGATGGTGTTAATGGTTCAGGATCACGTACGTCTGACGAAATGTAGGTAAGAGGACGATTGTTGATTACTGTCTCAATCTCGGTGATAATTGTCCTTAACAAATTTTCACTGATGGTTGATCGATCTAAAACTTTCTTTAGTGTCCATTTTTGTAATACTTATTAAAAGGCTTGCACAGTCCCGCACAATGGTGCTCCCTTTGGTATGAGTTTCAAGTTGATATACAGGTTCAATTGCCGTTGTATTTCAGTCGGTGCAGCTACAAATGCCAAAATGAACGAATCAAGTGTCAGGTCTTTTAACAAGTTCTAAATGCTTGGCTCATATGCACGCACAAGTAAATAAACATGAACACTTTGCATGACGTCGATCCTTCCTTTATGTATAGAGGTCCGTTGAAATCTATTCCAGTAGTTTCAAACGGTTTTATACTATTCACTCTGTCCTTTGGTATCTGTGGCCTGTCAGGTTTAGTATACGATTTGTTCAATAGTTTCTGACATTGTACACATTTCCGTAATATTGTTCTCAGACAATGTCGGATAGAAGGTATCCAATATAAATGTCGCACACTTGTGACCGTTTGGCCACTTCTGAATGCAGATTTTGTAAATGTGAATCCGTGATCACAAGATCTATAAACTTGTGGTTCTTTGGCAACAAAATTGGGAATTTCGTAACTTCGTCCAACGGCGAGTTTGTAGTCGTCCTTTGCATCTAATAATCTGATTTTCATCTAGGAATAAGCCTAATTATTTAACAAGTGACGGTGTTGTTTTGTTTAGCGTTTGTTCCTTTAGGAACTTTTCGTTTTGAGACTGTCTGATCCACATATTCGTTGCCAAAACTATTTCCACTGTCGATAACTGTATCAGCAGTTTCTCGTTCCGTTGTTTGTCTCATAGTCTATGTGCTCTTCGTCTTGTACAGTTGTTAATGAATCTTATAACATATGCAGTTACTAGTACGAGTCTTTGTAGAGTTGAAAACCTTCTTATATCTATGATTTATGATATACCATGTTCGTGAATACTTTTGATGTGTTCTTCGCTTTCGTGTCTATACTTCTGTACGCTCACCATGAGTGTGTTTGTTGAAAGGTGTCCATTCCACACAGGGCATTTTGTTTCATTTGTAATCCCTATGATATACCATGTTCGTGATTACTTTTGATGTGTTCTTCGCTTTCGTGTCTCTACTTCTGTACGCTCACCATGAGTGTGTTTGTTGAAAGGTGTTCATTCCACACAGGGCATTTTGTTTCATGTGTAATCCCTAGTAGTCTGTTTATCCACGTCGACGAATTACTGAATTGTTCGGCAATAGTTTAAAGGTCTGCTGGGTTCGAGGTAGTTGGAATGTACTCATGTGTACACTGTGTTTAATTACTATTATCTAAATTTATGTAAATTCTAAAACCTAAGGATTAACTCCCTCCATCGTAGTTTTGTCCTAAGCTATATTTGATATTACTGATTATTCGGATTTCGTTTGGTTTCTTGCATTTTAAGGATTTTAAGAAATTATTGATTTCCTTTGTTTGGTTTCTAGTACTGCCGATGAGGAATTAATTTGCGGAATGGCCAGACAGCTCATTAAAATTATTTCAGTTGGAGTAAACATGTGTTATGGTCTCATGTTCATTACTCCATAACCTTTAGAAAAATATTCCATTCATAGTTCTGAGTGATATCTTTGATTTCATTTACACGCCTTGTTATAAAATGGTTCAACAGTTTTGGCGTTTCTAACCATTGCAAAACAATTTGACTGTCACTCCAGAATACCACTTTACTAACTCCAAGATTATTGGTAAGGTCCTTCGCTAGTCGCGCTCAATTTACTGCAGCCATAAACTCTTATTTTGGGAGTGTTATTTTCTACAACGGAGCAACACGATTTTGAGTCATTCCCATCAACGAGGGACAATAGTTTTGCTATTTCCTGAATCGGGGGCATGAAATAACTGTTTTATTAACTTATATAAAACAAATTTAAAACAATAAAAGACAATCTTGCATATAAAAAGGGTACACAGGTAGACGTGGAATGACGTCGCACTGCGCAATTATTTTGCGCATGGAACAGTTCGGCCGGAAATCGGTAAACAGTTAACTGTTCCATCCGACGTCAAAATGTTCATGAAAACATTCAAAATGCTGCATATAATAAATGTAACTATAAGTTAATAATAACAAATGTTGACTGTCTTCCTGAGGTAATATAAATGCATGCTCCATTAGCCTTTCGACTAACGTCAACAAATAATTGTAGAGTGCTATCAATATGTCCATAGTCGTCTTTTCCGAAATAATATCTTGGTATTTTGAATTCTTCAATTATGCGCTTTATGTCACTTTTCACAGTCATCCAATAAGTTGCAATTTTTGCTGGTAGTAAGTCATCCCACGAGTATCCTGCTCTCCAAAGTTCCTGCGTCAAATTTTTTGCCCATACCGTATTTGGTCAAATTAATCCTAAAGGATCATAAATTGCTGAAGTTTGCCTTTCATGTTTTGTTACCTGCGGGTGGTCGTCTTGTACATGTTTGGCAATGGCAAATGTGAGGGAGTCAGAGTCTGCGTTCCATCTTAAGATTTTCGTCTCCTTGTCTGCGTCCAATACGTTTTCGGAATTGTTACTCTCAGACGTCCAACATCTCAGGTTAAAACCTCCTTTTTGCAATACTTTTCCTGACATTTTAAAGTGATTGATCGCTTTATCTTCAAAATTTGAACTCGTCAAAACATTATCTACATACAAGTCTCTCTGTAAAATTGTTGAAGCTTCACACGGGTTCGTTGAAATACATGTATGTTTAAGTAAAATGGCATTCAAGATAAACGAGGAGTGTTGCTCCAAAAAGCACTACTTTGAAACGGTAAGTTATCATTTAACTCCCGGGATCACTCGGGTCCAACAACAAAGAAAGACCTTGTTACATCTCTGTCTTCATTTTCGAGTCCGACGTGAAGAAATGCTTTTTTCTATCATATCGGTTGTAATTCCATATCTCCCTTATCCAAATCTTGTTAGAGTATCTGTCAATTTGTTTAATATAGGTGGCGTTGATGAAAGACAGTGTTTCGGCCTTTTCTCGACAACTTCAGTCGTACATACTACGAATAGGTGTAGTAGTTGATTCCTTTTTACTGATGGTATGGTATATAATGTATCTTCCCGTTGTTTTCTATTTCATCAGTGGGTACTTTTTCAATGAAACCTTTCATTTCTTGGTCTGTTATTATATTACTATATAGTTGTAACATTGTATGATATTTTGCGACTCTATTTATAAAACATAGTGTTCGCCTTTTTGCGATTACTTTGTTAGTCGTCATTTCGTGATGATCCGCCTTCCATGGTAGTTTTGCAATGTTCTTGCCTTCTTCAAATTTGATACACATATTTTGGTAATCTTACATAATTTCCGAGTTTCTCATATTTGCGTCACTGGCATTTTTGGTACCACAGGCCTCGATTTCCCAAAACATCTGCAAATTATATTCCTCGGTTTTATGTCCGACTAACACGTTCATCGTTGTTGAATTCCACTGTTTTGTATGCATATTACTGATATTTGTTCGCATAGGTCCAGATAATAAATAGCCGATTTTCGATTTGATTGTTGTTGGTCCATCGCCACGAATAACCTCATCTTGTACTACCGACCAATAATAGTCTGCTCCTATTATCATCTGTTACTGGGTATGCCAGTTTTAATCCCTTTAAATAAGGCAAGTTTGTGATATGTACTCGTTCTTTCA
The DNA here is from genome assembly GCA_002080025.1 of Modiolus philippinarum. Taxonomy (NCBI): domain Eukaryota; kingdom Metazoa; phylum Mollusca; class Bivalvia; order Mytilida; family Modiolidae; genus Modiolus; species Modiolus philippinarum. The sequence goes on from MJUU01053478.1 coordinate 147,832, forward strand.
TATGAATTGGCGCAGCAATGCTTGGTACTATTACGACATCAATGGGCATTCTTACTTTGTTTTCAGTTTCTTTTGATATAGTTGCTTTATCTAGATTGCGAACCTCGCCTTCGCTTCCGTCAAATGCTGAAATTTACGTTGTGATTGTACCGGTAGGTTAAATTTCTAGTTGCTGGGCTAGTTCATGAGTTATAAAAGAGTGTTGCGCTCCTTCGTCGAGTAAAATATTAGTTGTCATACTTGCGCCATTATACCAAACAGGTGCAACTGCAGTTTTTAATAAAATCTCGGTGTGTGCAGATACTGCAGAATACAAAATTGAGGTACTCTTGTTGTCATTCGTTGTGTTCACATCATGAGAAATGGGTCTTATTTCATTTGACGTAGTTTGTTTGTTTTCCGAACGATCACCGCAAATACTGCTATGCCGTTTTTACCATAATAACGGCATTTATACTTTGACATGCATTCAGACACTTTATAGTTGCCGAAGCAATTGAAACAAACCTTCATTTCTTTAACAATCTTTAAACACACGGTTTTGTCCGTTACCTTTGTTCAATCATTGGAATGGAATGATTCTTGACAAAATAAGCATGGCCTTTTATTTACGAGTTTATCTCTTATTTCTCTAAAACCTACGGACTTTCTCTTCTCTTTGTAGTTCTGGCAAGGAACGATGCGGTCGGAATAATTTCAGTGTCTGATGGGTGGGTTTGAGAGGCCTCTTGTAAACAAATTTCCTTTTTTAGCGCATTTCGAGATGAAGTGATATCCCAGTCATCGTGTAATGTTTTGTCGAATGAAACTAGGTTGTTTGTTTAGAATAAGTGGTATCGATAAAGTACCATATGATTCCTGAAATTTTCCGACCCCTTCAAGTCCAAGTATGTAGCTTTTTAGTGAGTCACTGAACGCTTTCAGTCCCTTTATCTTTGTGATGGTGATGGTAAATTGAGCAAATTTTGCATGTATGCATTGACAATTTTGTGTTCCTGGTCAAATCTCTCATGCAAGATGGATATTGCCTGCGAATAATTTGTGCTTGTTATTTGTAGTCCTGATATACACTTAGCAGCTTCCCTGTATAATTGTGATTTCCAATAATTCAACATCTGAACGTCATCCAACGAAGGATTTCCGTGAATAGCCGAAGTAAATGGGTGCCAAAATGCTGGCTAGTTCAATATGTGGCTC
>MJUU01053478.1:149398-159603 GCA_002080025.1 Modiolus philippinarum
AATCTCTCATGCAAGATGGATATTGCCTGCGAATAATTTGTGCTTGTTATTTGTAGTCCTGATATACACTTAGCAGCTTCCCTGTATAATTGTGATTTTCAATAGTTCAACTTCTGAACGTCATCCAACGAGGGATTTCCGTGAATAGTCGAAGTAAATGGGTGCCAAAATGCTGGCTAGTTCAATATGTGGCTCCAGATGTTGGCAAATTTAACTTTGACAATTAGTGAAACTGATTTGACGGCAATGCAGATGACATATGAAAAGGAAAGGAAATGGGGTAAATATCAAGGAGACAACATCCCATAACCAGTTTAAAACGACCCAAAACAAAGCATCTAGGGGTCACCGTGCGGTCTTCAACACAGTGAGGAACCTCACACCATTTAGCAAGCCCTAAATGGCCCCAAAAAGGTAAAAGAGTGAATAAATCTATGGAAACAAACCACATCCAATAACCCAAATATCAAAAACACTAACATTTTATAAGAAGACAAGGACAAGCCAATGACCAACATATTCCTGACTTGGGACAGGCGCAAAAATTGCAGTGGGGGTTAAACTCGTTTTCTTGGATCCAAACCCTCTCCCTATGTGTGGTGAATGGCTATAAAATAAACACACAAAAAGACTCACAGTAAAAATCAATTCCAACTTATCAAGACGAGTACCCTTACATGTTAAGCCGACTTGAGTTTGACTGTTCTACATTCAAATTTAATGGAATGGAATACTCTTGAATCATGGTATTTGAACTCTTGTGCGTTTGCTTTTAGACCTGACTGTTTTGTTGATTGACCTACTTCCGTTACAAATTTCTGAAATTTTGCTATGCATATTTGTATATCCAAATCATACCTGTCTGCTTCTTCTATTTCTCCTTCTATTTCAGCCTCTTCCGTAGAGTCCAATATTTGTGAGATTTAATTCCAAAAGTATCTTCTGTTTGTTCTTGATCAGTTCCATGATCGACCGTAATTCTTCAACCCTTTGCTGTGGTTCCGAAAGCGATCTCCTTTCTTCAACAACCTTGTAACGGCACTTCGATGGCTTGTCCGAACGGCTTTGAGTTTTAAAATCATCTCGTTCTCGTCTCGGCACCAAAATTATGAAGTTTAAGCAATAGAAAATACGTCCATTGCTAGTTCAGATACTTTACTATACTATAGTTACGGCGACAACAATAACGTGACGTTACAAGGCGCGCAACTAGGGCGTTGCAGGAAAATACAACGTTACTTTACATTAAAGTTCTTTCATATTTACGAAACCCTCCTACTTTACAATGGTGTCTGTCTAATCACACTCTATTACTTTATCAGCTACAATTGCAATATCAAGTTCAGTTAAAAATCAAGTTGTGATTCATGTTATCTAGCTTTTTTACTATTTTAACAACCTTTTACCTAGTTTACAACAAATATGACAAAAGCAAACAATTCAGTAGCAAAAAAAAGTTGTAAATTTGGCCTTACATTTAGCATCGTCGGAAACCCACGACCGGCCACGCTCTCGCTTCGCTTCAAGTTACCGAAGTAGAAGCGAAGCGAGAGCGCGGCCGATCGTGGGTTTCCGAAGTGGAAGCGAAGCGAGAGCGCGGCAGATCGTGGGTTTCCGACGATGTACATTTAGATCATATTGGTTATTTGTTCTCTATCAGTTTTTAACTATCGATGAGTTAATGGTCTTCCGAACGTTTTGATTTTATCTGCACTGAAGAGACATAAGTTGTCGAAATGCGCATATGCAGAATCTAAATTCACAGTAACGTCGGTGTTTAGTTATTTGAGTAAGTACTAAGGAATGTCTATTACCAAATAAAAGATTATAGAAGAGAATGTTTTTAAAAAGTCTCCATCACTTTTGGTGTGAATAGATCAATGCGACATTATTAGATAATGGTGATCAAATGACAGATCGATGCCAATAAGTAGGTCAATATTTCAATGAATTTACCAAATATTACAAGTTTCAGTTGTCTCATTGATTACTGATGTGTTGTTTCTTATTTAAAAAAAAAAATAGATTCTTACATGAGTTCAGATAATCGAAGAAATCTTAAATGTTATATGAAAAAATTCCTCTTTTTTGCAAGTGAAGCGCAGGCAAACGAGCGATTTGAAAACAGAATAAAACACAGGTTAACTATATATTTTTCTTCTCGCCGAATTTCAGTACCAGTTACTTCTGTAATATTATGTTTTCAATGTCACTTGAAATCATATCCGTAAAGTTATTTCAATTGTGATGTCTGGTAATATATATGGGATAGTATTGAATTTTTGACGATTCAAGTAGTTCCTCCATTTATTACCTAGGTTATGACGAGTGCACTTTGGATCATCTGAACTCAGAATTGCAATTAAGGAAGTAAAAAGATTTTTTTCCTTTTCATTTTTTTCATAGGCATATACAACATTTCACAAAATTTACATACAAACGGCCGATCAAGCATTTTCATTGGCTTCCAAGAAAAGGAGCTTCAAGCTGCTTTTTCCACTATTTCCTTGCTTATATTCTGCATGAAATGTAAAACTTTTTTTTCAAGAAAATGAATTCCGAACCCTCTTTGAATCCGCTATTAGATTCTTTAATAAGAATAGGTTTTGTATGGTTATTCTTAACAATTATTATATATCATGTGTATTAAAATTACTCTCACTTGTAAAGCATAAATCATTTAGCACCTATATTCAAAGCTTTGTCATTTTATAATTTTTATTTCTCTTATGATATGTGAAGTTCAAACCGTTTTGACCCGTATATATTTTCATTTTCAACGAACAAAAAATACCGAAGTTGCATGTTGAATATGTTGAATAAAGCCCCGTGCTATTTCCCGCCAAATATATTCGGAATACAATTCTCGGTGCTTATCCTTTATCATTAGAGAAAAAGATTACATCTCTTTATCCCAATTATTACCTTATTTTATCCACTCCCGATAGTTACATTCACAAAATTTTAAATGCTCGGCAAGCCTCGCAATTAAAATTTTAAATTTAAATTTATCTAGTGGATAAAATATGGTAATGAACGGGATCTTGTGGTGTAATCTTTATGTATTCAAATTTCTTTATTCTGATTTTTTCAATCATGTATTTCAGATTTTCACTTATGCAGGAATGCTGGATGAAGGCGCCAGAGAAAAGACCTCATTTTTCTACAATAAGAGCCAGACTAGAAAATTTTAACGAATATGGCAATACAAACAAAGTAATCTGTTAAGAATTTTTTATATGAGTCATTAACACTTTAAAGCATTATAATGTTTAAATAAAAGATGCAACGTTTTCGTGTTTGTTTGTCTGTTTGCTTTTGTTTGTTTGTTTGTTTGGGTTTTTTTTCTTTTTGTTTTTTGTTTTTTGTTTTTTTGTTTTTTGTTTTTTGTTTTTTGTTGTTTTTTTGCATAATGATAAGCCTGAAAATGAAGAACGTATTGGCACGTTCTAGCTTTTGAAAAGATAACCGAAAGTCAGAATTTTACAACCAAGGATAAAACCATTCCTACACTATGAGAATACCAGTTTAAACAATAACTACAAGATTGACCAGTGTGAGTTCAAATTTGCTACCAAGCTCATTTTTATGGGGTAAATGTGGTACAACATTCGATAATTGCTAATTATAGGATTTAATGGATTCTTCAAACGGATTTTGAAGTTTAATCAAATAACAAAATACCGAAGTTACTATTAATTTATTTTCTGCAAATTTGACAACTTATGTCTCATCAGTGCAGATCAAAACAAAACATTTGGAATAATAACAATAAGACCTAGGTGTTTTTCCTAAAATTTTGAATTTGAATTTCGTTTGAGAAGTGTCCACTATCCCTACAAATTTTCAAAATCCACCAAAAGGAAGATTTGTAACGAAAACCTAAGAATCGGGATAGTAATGTCTAGTAATACTGAAAAACGATTTTTCTGCAATTTAAAATCTTTGAAAAGAAAAATACCAAATTTCACCGAATTCAAACCAGAAATTATCAAGGGAAGAAACTTGGTACACTGGAAATCATTTATTGTACAAACTGACAGTCTCTGATTGTCTTTTCACATGAAGATAACAATGTGTAGTATGATTAAACTTTGACACATAAAGCCTTATCTGTTTGAAAACAGACAGGGATTCGGGTGTTTTTCTGAAATGAAAACAAAAACTCGGATTTTAAAACTTTATAGATTATAAAAAATCTTGTTCGAGAGTTTTCAAATTAATACACGTTTTAAAAATAGTAATGGTTCATTACATGATAACCCGCCACGTTTCACAAAATTTTAAAGTGAAAAGGGGCATAACTCCAGGACTATATGTACCACTGAACCCCAAATTACACTTGGGCTGTGATTTTTATAAACAACTAACAAGTTTGAAAACAGTATGTTATTTCGTTCACAAGCTATCAATCGGAATCCATAAAATTCTCAAAATTTCAAAGTTTCAAGGGGCATTACTCATGAACCCCTTGAACCTCTGAACCCGTAATCAAACATGACATGAGTTTTGTGGTAAACAACTTACATACCAGCTTTGAAGACAGTATATTTTTTTCGTTCCCAAGTTTTCAGTCGGAAACCATCTAGGGATGGACGGACAGACAGACAGAGGGACGGACGGATACACGACTGAGGGTATAACATAATACCTCGCCACTACGTGTGGCGCGGTATAAAAATGGCCTTAACAATGACAGAGCCCTAATCTTATGGCAAAATTCAGCAATGTAATTCATCTGTTAAAATGTCGTAAAATTGGATTATCTCAAATGTATTCAAACATTACCTGCTATATCTACAACTGTCACCTAAACACAAATGCGAATGTTAATTGGTATTTTACTTTTATATCAATAATAACAACAATGATCTTCAATAAAAAATCAAGCATTGAACTGAAAATTATTTTTCTGTTTCTAGTAAAAGCTATCACATTTTGTCATGAAATTTTGTTTTGCATAATTTTTTATAACTTTTCACATACAGACAAAAATGTGAAGTATGATTTAACTTTGACACATAAATATCAAAATTAACATTAGTTGTCGAAATGCGCATGTGCAAAAATAAATTCATAGTAACTTGGGTATTTAGTTATCACTGTGTTTTAAACTAAAACCTCTTACGCCAATACAGCTTCAGAAATGAAGTTCATGTTAAAAGTAGAGTGATACTAAACTTTTGGCAGACTGTATATGAGGGAACTTTAATTAGCAACTTTTTCATTTTGAATCATATATACTGTATCTAATTAAACAACATATTAAAAATGTCATACATTTGTAAATGAAATATTACATTTAAGACACATTAAATATGTATCTTCTGCTTAGACAAATGAGCAAAGCACCTATGTGTTGTACACAAAAACCAACACAATTTTACAAACGAAAAATATAAATTGGATAAATTACAGTATACATTGTACTTGTTATTTGAACATGTTTAAAGAAGGAGGCAGGCAATTAATAATACCCCGAAATTACATTTTCTATGAAATTATATGATTTCTTCGAAAAAAAAAGAACGTCATGATTTACAAACATAATGTTTTGACCGGAAACGTTTTCGAATTGCAATTTGGGTGTTCTCGGTGTAGCATGATAGTGCGTTCATACCTTATACAAATGCGAACAAAATATTGAGATTTTGTATATGCCCAATAGGTAAAATGCTTCTTATTAATCGCCAAGAAGTAAAATACTCCACAAACTCATGATCAAAGGACGCAAAACAACCATACTTTCAATTTTGTCTGTCTTGGTTTATGAAAAAAATAAAGTTTAAAGCATTTTACAAAATACATTGCCTTTGATGGACTATAAATGTGAAGTGTTTTGCTTTGATTCGGATTTTGAAATTCTAGTCAATGGGAGATAACTCTTGTGTTTCTCATTGACAATAATTGAGGATGATTTCTCCTCTGAGGGATATTAGTTATGTATAGTATAACAGTGCGCCAGAATGGACGCAGGACTTTTGTGATTGGTTATTTTGAGTTACTTAATTGATATTAATATGTTTCTTTTTGCATTATTTGATGACTTATATACTATTCTTGTCAATAATTGAAATAATTGATACATGTTTGATAAATAAAATGTGCCCCTCATGCTCAAACACTGGTTTCTTCTTCAATTGTATCTGTTTGAAAAGTGTCAGATCGTGTATTGTGACGTTATAGATACAGACTGCAGTTGAGACAAGAAATCTGGGTTCTCTTAGGTCACTTCAGAATGATAATTCAATATTCTGTCATATTGGAGTCCAAATAATTTATGTCAGGTATCATGTTTTATCAATTAACCATAAGTTGGGCCTTTATATTCGTAAAATTAGACCCTCGCTAACACTCGGGGTTAAATTCGACTATAAAGGCGCAGCGCATGGTTAAATGAAAACAACCACAAACCTGCCATAAATTATTTCTTAAATGAATAACTTACTATCTATCGGAGGAAAGGCCAAAATCAAAATAAAACAAGAGGCTGTCAAGAGCCTGTATCGCTCACCTGGACCATGGCCAAAACATAAAATTGAAATAAACTTCTATGTTAAAGAGTCTTTTTATACTCCCGCTCCGAAGTAGGGGTATACTGTTTTACCTCTTTCCGTCCGTCAGACCTTCCTTCACACTTTATTTTCGTCGCATTTTTCTCTGCAACTGCATATCACAGCCACTTGATATTTGGTATGGTACTTCAGTATGGGGTCCTATACTGCGACTCCCCTTTTCGGCCATATTGAATCACAACATCCTGTTTGCCGGCTTGGTTCGTTTTTTACTTTTCATTTCCGAAATTGGACTTTTTCGTCACACTTTTCTCAGCAACCACACATGACAGCAATTTGATATTTGGTATGGTAATTTAATATGGGGTCCTATACTGCGCCTCCCCTTTTTCGCCATATTGAATCACAACTTCCTGTGTGCTGACTTTGTTTGTTTTTTTACTTTTCATTTTCCAAATTTGACTTTTTTGCATTTTCTAGGGAACCACACGTCACAGCCACTTGATATTTGGTATGGCGCTTCAGTACGGGGTCCTATACTGCGCCCCCCCCTCCCCACCGCTTTCTCAGGAATATTGACTCACAACTTCCTGTTTGCCGACTTTGTTCGTTTGTTTATTTTTTATTTTCCAAATTAGACTTTATCGTCACACTTAACTCAGCATCTGCACATGACAGCCATTGATATTTGGTATGATGATTCAGTATGAAATCCTATATTGCGTGTCCCGTTTTTGGTCATATCAAATCACCACTTCCTGTTTACCGACTTTGTGCGGTTCCAAATTGGACTTTTGTGTCACTCTTTTCTCAGCAACCGCACATGACAGTCACTTGATATTTGGCAGGGAGCTTAAATATGGGATACCTTACTGCGTCTCCCCTTTCCGCCATATTGATATATACTTCCTGTTTACCGACTTAATGCCATTCTTCACACATTTTTATCTAATTTTTCTCTGCAACTTTGTCAGTTCTTATATTGTCCACGTCTGTATTAGGTCCAGACACACTTTGATTTGCACTTACCATATTGATTCAGAGTTCAATGAGCGGGGGTATAACTGGCTGCCATTCCGCGACAGCTCTTGTTTCAAACTATGTAAACAAACCTTTATGTTATATGATCCAACTTGAATAATAAACTATTTACCCTATAGCCTGCCGTCTTGGATAAGGGATGCACCTGCAGGACACAATTTTAAAGAGAATTAAGTGTTGTGTCAAAGTTTATTTCCAACTGTCAAGATGGCTTTAAAGGAAAAGATCTTTGAAGGTACTCCAATATTAAACTATGTTTCCAATTGATAGCCAATTTCATAAGGTGCAGACTTGAAGGATATCCATTTTGAAGGGGACCATCTAAGATACATTGTGATTTAGTCTTGTTCTAACCTGCCAAGTTGTTTAAGACGAAAAATTCTTTGTGTGCTTTCCAAAGTGTCAAGTAATAAATTAAGTTACCCGCACGTGGCCATGTTAGATGACAGATAAGCACCAAAGTAACAATACTTAGTCAGCATCTCATAAGCATTTCCGTTATGCAATCTTTGGGTAAAATCTATTTTCATGCAAGATGCATACACGTCACCAACAGTTCATTTAATTCTTTGTTTAATTGCAAAAGTCTGTGCAAGTTATAATGTCTAAGCTACTGTTTCTTTCATGAAAGCAATACATTTGTTTGGTGAGAATATACTTTACACACCATAATACTTTAAATACAAAAATTATGATGATGTATATTAAGGTAAAAATTATGAAAATATTTTTTTGTAAAAAATTGTATAAATTTGTACAAAAACGCCTATTTTGCTCTTGATTATGGAAGAAATAAATGTTTTCAATAAAGTGATAATAGGGAATTTCTCTAAAAGTTATAGGAGAAAAGTTATTCAAAGAAGACTTGAAAACAGAATTTAAAGGAAGATGACCCATAGCGAAAAAAAAAACAAAATAAAACAAAACAAAAAAAAACAAAAAAAACAGGCAAATAACTCCAACACAGGCCTTTGGATTTCTTTCAAAATTTGAGAGAGTGTAGATCTTGATATGCTGAACATTTTTCCAACTTACACATCACCTTTTTCTAAATAAAAAAATGCATAAATTTTAATAATTTTACGGGGAAAGGGCTGTAACTCCAAGACAGGGTTTCTTTTGTCTTCAAAATTGCAGGGCAAATAGATCTTTGCATTCAGAACAATATTACCTTGTCAGATTCTCGATATCTGTAACGGTTTTCTAGTTATTGTCCGAAAACTGCACTTTACCCCCATTTTCTATTTTTAGCAACAACGCCCATATTTTCATCAAATCATAATAAAATAAAAATCGTTTGTAGGGAACATGTCATAGATGATTACTATGAAGTTTCAAACCAATCCTTCCAGCGGTTTTAGAGAAAGATTTATGAAAAAATTTACGATGGACGATGAACGCAAAGTGATGGCAAAAGCTCACCCTCGCAAAGCCGTGTGAGCTCAAAGGGAATAGAATAGAATGGCCAAAGACGACGGACGCCAAGGGATGGCAAAAGCTCACCCTGGCACAGCCGGGTGAGCTCACAGGGAATAGAATAGAAAGGCCAAAAACATAAATAACTAATTTACTCTTGGTGCCAGTGAAAATAAATGTTCTAATCCTACTCGTGTACAATTTGTGTTGCAAATGCAAATAAATAATTTGAAGTGACATTTGGAGAAAATAAATATTTTTTCGAGATTTTCATAAAAATAAATAAAATGGTTGTCCCCTAATTGGAATAAAATAGAACACTGATTACCTTATAATACATATAATCTGAAACGATTAATCTTAATCCTTACCAAAGGTGGTCCAAAGTGCCGTTTCCACTATACAAACCTAGGGTACCTTCCGTAATTCGGTCCCAAAATTTTCGTACGGGTCTAGGGACCATACGCTATGGCTCAAATGAAAGCTATAACATGTACCTACCTGCCATATAAGGCACGACTTTGCGAATCTCCTAGCAAGGTCCAGCCCACATTAGCCAAGTTGGTCCAAATCGGTATTTTGCGATGTAGGGTACCCTCTATGGAACTGCGTCCGAATTTTTGTACGGGTCTAGGGATCATACGCTATAGGGTACCCTCCTGTAGATGGTGTAACAGTGATTTACTCCTTTGATTTTAGGGTACAATGGCAGTCTTAACTATTTAAAAAAATGCCTCCTTGTGAGCATCATTAATTTTGGCATTTTTCTTGATTATCTCCTCTTAATGGCCAATAGTATTTAATATATCAATACTCCAATACAGATTTATCTGGCTGGAATGTGTGATTATGGATTTAAATCCTTTTATTGTTTAAAATGAATAGCAGCCTCACATTACATGCAGTTAAGATACAGTACATTATCTCCAATTTTTTGCCCTATTTTGTATAGCACTATTTTCGTGCCCCACTGATATTTTTAGGACAGCCATTTGATGTTCAGAGGGGTAGGCTTGGGGTGATTTTGCCTAGAAAAAAGAGTTTTTTAAGAAAATCTTGAGCAAATTATTTATATACACCAAATGTCACATGAAATTATCTATTTGTATTTTCAATAAAAAATTTATTCTTCAAATCAAAATTAAATTATATATTTTCATGTCAAGTAGGATTAGAATATTTATTTTCACTGGCACCAAGATAAAGTTATTTATTTACAAAATCGCGCAACAC